>PQWD01011660.1:0-98085 GCA_019425675.1 Leucinodes orbonalis | reverse complement strand
CGCTCCGAACTTCGCACAAGACGATGCGCAGTTTACAAAATTCATACATTCTATAAATCAATAATAAATAAATATCTACTGACATTCACACAGCGCCATCTAGCCCTAAGTTAAGCGTGAAGCCTGTATTATTGTTTTTTTTAGTAAATACATACACATTATACATAGAAAACACCCAGACCATTACAAACAGACATGTTCATGCATACAAATGTTTGTACTGCCCGGGGATCGAACCCGGAACCCTTGTTGCAGTCGACCTCTCAACCGCAACACCAAAGGGGTCGTCAAATTATTAATTACGTCCTTGACTATACCTGCGTAGTAAGCACTTGCGACTATATTCAGAACGACCATAAGGTTTGGCGAGATCTGTATGATTCTGTATACCATAAACTAACCCATGTTGGGTTAGTCTATGGTCTAGATTGCCCTCTTTATATCTGCCTCCACAGTCTAGTGGGCAATGCGTTAGGCTGCTGACCTGGAGGTCGTGGTTCAAATCCCGTGAGAAAATAATAATTATTGCGATTTTTCTTAGTTTGCTTTCAACATTGCAGGCTCAATCATCTGATTGACCGAAAGGAATGATGGTTCCATGCTTCGAAGGCTCTGAGGAACAAGAATTCGGAGGGTACCTTAAGCCTACAGTCTTAAGATGGTAGTCAACACCCACCAAGCCGCATTGGGCCCGCACGGTAGGTTACGGCCCAATTTCCCCATAGCCATGTGTGCGGGAAGGCATGTGCCCTGCAGTAAATCGTTATAGGCTGATGATGATGATAATATCATAAACAAGTATTCCATATTAAACACTTGTGGTATGTGTTTGATTTGGACGGCAATGGACCGACGCCTCCATAAGTTGTTAACATACTCGTAAAGCGAATAATTTACTATTTTAGTTTTTACTTGAATTTGACTTTTACTTGAAAAAGGTCACTGGAGAAGGCTGGACAACAAAAACAGAGGACCGGGACATCTGTCTCGAGTTATATCTATATGATTCTTATCATCATCATCGCTACAAACTTATACTGCCACTGCATGACATTGATATCAACTCAAGACATCTCTATTGTCAGAATTCTGGTGCAGACATCTATGGATAGCTCGCCACTTTAAAGTCGGTCCTAAAACTTACCAAGCTTTCCAAAGCACCAAAACACCATTATTGAAACAATAAAAGAAATCAACATGTAATACCCTTAGCGAACTGGAAAAAACTCACAAAGTGAATTACTCTGCTTGAGCTTCTCAAATGGGAATTGAACTTGCGAACTCCGGACGAAGGTGTGCACTAGATACCTGGACTATTAGAACACGTGACTAGTTCAGGTTGCTACCTGAAACCTTTGATACATATCACAAAATAGAGCTTTACTAATCGTCAAAACAAAATTTAGTAAAAAAATATTTGACGACGATTTATGAGGTATAATTATTGAGATTTCGACTAGTTACTACATTACTGTACCATATTTGATCCCGGACAGTACAAACATATGCATGAACATGTCTTTTTCTATGAAATAATAAAATATTATGTATGTATGTAAAAATAAAATAAGCACGCTTTTCCGTTGTTCAGAACCAGTAATACAAGTTCTGTTTAAATCAGGGCTTACTGTATACGTCTCTAAATATTTACATATCGATATTAACAATTTGATAAGCTACTAAAACGCAGCACTGATATTACGTAAATATGAACAGCCATTTTGGATCGCCACGCCTATACGTGCGGCTAAATTAATTTATTTGGTCACTCAAGTGGCCAATAGAAGACAAAGAGATATTTCATGCCAGTTCGTGTGTTATGCATGAATAATGTTTTGGGTTGGGCGATAAAACACGGTCTAGTTGTGTCAATCGCCAGATATAGTGCTTTATGTGTAAAACAGTGATCGAATGTAGACTATGGCTACCTAAAATTTACGACGGTACGTAACTTGAAGTTGGTATTACTCTTATGTATTTGATTTGTTTTTTTTTTGTTTAATTCAATATTAACGTGATTGTTCTGCTTTTTTATTTAATTAATTAGGGGCGGCCAACGCCCTCCGGCCTGATGGATCGACTTGCGAAAGGTCTCTGGTGGAAGCTGTATGAGGAAAGCGAAGGAGCGGGATATCTGGCGCAAAATGGGGAACCCTATGTCCAGCAGTGGACTTCGATAAGTTGAAGAGAGAGGAAGATACCAACAAATATAACACTTATTAAATCTATGGTATAAAATAATAATACTAATAAAATGATATTTTATTTTACCAACACAAATTCATTTACATCTTAAATTTATTACAAAAGGTGCTTATCGTAGGCATATATTTGCGAGGAACCGATGCCTAAAATAGGTTTCAGAAATAGAAACCGGTCCCGACCACGGGTCACCAGACCCGCCCAAAGACAGTAGGTAGGTGAGACTTTTTGTTCATGTGTGGTAAATACACGTCTTACATTGTGATACTTAAGACTAAATATAACGTAACTCGAGTTACAAGAGCGTGATTAACCAAAATGTGCCAAATAAAGATATCAAATACATTTTGGTATCAATAGGTTCATGACATACACTTTCGTATATTTTAATATAATCCACCTTTTCACATCACTTGTAAAATTTTTGTTACCTACTTTTTTTGGTATAAACAAGTGTATTGCACCAATCTGCATGAACTCGATTTAATAGCTCGAATATAAGTATGTCATGATTCAACATAGTCAGAAATATTGCTGCCAGGTGTCCCGACTTGCGCGGGACGTCCCGATTTTCAGGGGTTTGATGCGTCCCAAAAGGGACATTAAATGTCCCGATTAATTAAAAAAATCTGTTGTTTCATATAATATATATTTACTCTAAATAACTTCTACTTATTACATCACTGTCAAATTCAAAATGGCGCGCCATCTGTATCACATCACATTTATTATTGTTTGCTGTCCCGATCTGCAACCTTAAATCCCGATTTCTTGGCATCGTGTCCCTTGGACTTGGCAAGTCACAAATGATGTTCATAATTGACTTAACAGGGTTCTATACTAAGTAAGTAAGGTACAACTTAGCTTCTCGGTTCCGTCTTACACGTCATGCCTGCACAGCTAATCTGATATCAGACGATCGCTTGTAACGAGCCTATGTATTTGATACGAATCTTGGCTATAATCAACTTGTCATTACACACGATACGAAATACTGTTACTTAAATTATATATTTACTTAAGTAGATAGGTTAATCTTGTAATTATTGTTAGACTCTCATAAAAAATATTTTTTTCTTGGAGTCCTTAAAGCTTGCTAAGAGTGATATAGAGAAAGTTGTTACTAATACTTTTGGATCATATGCTGTCTGAATAAATAATTATTTATTAATGTCTTGGTAATATTTTAGATTCACGGGATAAACAGAACAAAATACACAATATGGTGACCCCCGATAGGTGTAAAAACTATTGCAAATATTATGGCAACTACGATACTGGGTAATGGAATTGGATTTTTGATGGACTGGGTAATGGTAGTCGTTCATCATCATAAACAGCCTACAACTTTCCACTGGAGGCCTTCCTGCATAGCATGGCAGGGTTAGCTCGGTGCTGATTGGTCGATTAAGTTGCTTAATCTAAATGGGAACATCTATGTCTAGGAGTGGACTGCTATACGTTGAAGAGGGAAACAATTTATGATATCTAAAAAAAAATAACGCACAATCCGGTTTAATTGTAAGTATAATACAGCTATACCATTTCAAGATGCCTTTGCTCCATTTCAGTACATGGTCTAAGCAGCAAATTAATATTTATAGGCCTTTAAGCACCGATCACCTAGGCTAATCATGTGGACTAATTCGTAATGACCGTCAGATACTTCTAGTACGGACGCTATAGCAATAGAGTATTAAAATACCGCAAGTTTAATACTGAAATAAGCGTTCAAACACTGTATATCAGGAAAATAATAACAACCGTAAATTTATTAATTATTGACGACATTTGGTGTAGCGGTTGAGACGTCGGCTACTACCAAGGGTTCCGGATTCGATACCCGGGCTGTATAAACATGAACATGTCTATTTGTATTGGACTGGGTGTTTCCTATGTATAATATGTATGTTTAAAAAGTATATAAGTATGTATATCCGTTGTTTAGAACCTATACTACAGGCTTCACGCGATGGCGCTGTGTGAACGTCAGCGGATATTTATTTATTTAATTTTCAAGGAAATTGATCCTTTTTCGTAACAGAGAGAAATTGTATTATTTTACGCGTACATTTTCGTAAATTGATCAACTTACCGAAATCACCAGTAAAGTACTATGAGTGAAATTTACCACAGAGCAACGAAAGTTTTATAGTATCATGCTGTCTAGGAGCCACGCTGTCTGAGAAGGCCTGTCCCTGCAGTGGAACGTTACAGGAAATGAATAAATGTTAAATAATACTGTATCAATGAATTTCTCTTGGATGATGTTAGCTTCTTTAATAATAATGTATAATTAATGTACCTTATGATTATTTTTGTAAATGTCTAGTGTTTTGTTTTTCAACTAGTTATTTCACATAGGTTTAAGATAATTTATAAAAATCTATTGCATGCTATCCAATTGGTTAATTGTAGCAGAACTTGCAAAAATTAGACTAAACACCCATATTTGTATACTTACCTACAGTGGCAATAAATGATTTTGGTTTGATTTGAAATATTTTGATGAATAATTATGTGCGCTTTCCAGATTCTCTACCTCTATGGCCAACGCTCGCTCTCAGTACGTGATAGCGGCTTTAATACGCCTGTCTATCAAATCAGCGCGTGTATTGGTGTTATTTTAATATACATACCCCATTAGCAACAACATGGCTCTAGATTATTCTTTACATAGATGTCATTATTATGTACCGCTTCATTATTAATATTCATACGAGATTATTGTAATTTTATCTCGAGGAAATTGTATGTGTTTTTATGAGGCTTATATGCCACACACGTCTCTGTAGGTAATTTGTATTGGACGTCGATTTTTGATAGGAACTGGTTGGCGGGTTGTAATTCATGAACCTTTTTAGTACAGTCTTATATGTAACGCTCTGTCATGGTCAGGTGTATCACTTACCATCTGGTTAGCGTCCTGGCGGTCTTATACACTTTGCAACATAAAACATCGGCTTCTTATAATTTTTCAAGTTATCAAGAAAACAGCCCAGCATTTTACTTAGACTAGTGACGAGGACGTAGGTAGGGCGTTTGGCGCCAGCCCAGCTCACCCTATGGACCGATGACTTACGAATAGCCCCTGTTGGAAGCTGGATGAAGACTGCGGTAGTTTCAAAGTAAATAGAAAACGGGACGATCGAAAAATAAAAATATCTCTCTAAATACTTAAATCGCTCAAACCGAATCATCATTACAGCCTAATATGACCACTGCTAAATGAAATGAAAAAAATCTTTATTCAATTAAGTCTTTACAAGACACTTTTGAATCGTCAAAACGAAAACGAAGGCTTAAATGAAGGCCTCCCCCAATGACTTTCACGAGGGCTGGTTCCTAGCAGTCGACATCCATTTGCTACTCGACATGTCGAACCATGTCCGTCACGTTCACCTACACCAAATACCGAAATTTACTTCATATCAACTTTAATTATTCAAACTACTTGTTACCCACATAATGTTTCATGAGTAACACATAAAATACATTCTGTATGGGCCATATAAAATATATTACAACCACAGACATCCGAATATACAATTAGACTGGACAAGCCGCCAAGTTTATAGGCAGTCCCAGTGTCGCAATTTCTTTTCGGTTCTTACCTGTGAAAAGTTATTATATTTCTTGGTAAATTTACTGATTCCTTGCGATGATGGCATGTTACAATTGCACAGGATGGCATTTTGGGATAAAACGGTAATTTCTTCTAATATTCATGCGTCTTGACTCGTCTCACAGAGCGTAAACTGGCAGCCAGTGTATGCTCGTTGAGCTTACATTTGTCGCACTTAAAAACGCGGCTTGCCCCATCTCCTGTATTGGGAAATCTGTGATTACAACATTAATAGCCATTATAACCGCTTTTATTATAAGTAACACGTTCAACGCATCTGCATATCAATCGGTAAAATCATAGACCGGCGGTGAACCAGTAACCATAGTAATGCCGATGACACTCGATTCCACATTAAAGTTGCATACAGATTTCCTCAATTTTCCCCCTTGAAGTCTGCCTACGCGGTCATATCTAATCAATTACCAACCTTATTACCACAGAGTAAGCGTTAAATCGATCACGCTACATCGTTCCGTTCATTAAGAACTATCGACACTATGAGCATATAAAATCAAAGGGGCCGCAGTTGCTAAAACGATGATATAATTAAGAAAAGCTTCGGCCGCACTTGTTGCTCGCTCTAGGCTGAATTAAACAACCCCGTTCCGTTATCGATAAGGCACGGTGCTTTGACTCAGGGTTGTTACTTACGAGTATTTATGAATATAATATAAGGTTTTATTTCATCATCATCAGCTCATTAAACGTCCCCACCGAGGGGCACCAGCCTACCCGTATAGGGTGATTAGGCCTTAGTCGTCCACGCGGACCCAGTGCGGATTGGACGACTTCACGCACAACCTTCGAATCTCTTCGCAGGCATGCATGAAGGTTTCCTCACGATGTTTTCCTTCACCGTAAGAGCGTCGGATAACGTACATATATTTTGCGAAAATTCGAAAACACATTGGTACATGTCGGGATTTGAACCTCAGCCCTTCCGGTAGGAAGGCGACAGTTCACACCATTGAGCCACCGACGCTCTAGTCGGTAGTATAGTCGGTTTTGTTTAGTATCTATGAAATATTTAAATACATTCATCATCTTCATCAGCAAATTAAACGTGTTCACTGAAGGGAACGAGCTTACCCGTATAGGTTGTATAGGCCTTAGTCGTCCACGCAGAGCCTTAGAATCTCTTCACAGAGTGCGCAAGTCTCCTCCCGATGTTTTCCTTCACTGTAAGAGTGTTGGATAAACTTAAATAAAATTTCTAAATTTGAAAAACACATTATATGTTATAATAAATATAACAATAAGTCAACGGAGGTGTCACATGGCTTGGGCATTTTCAGTTGATATTTACTTCGCATGCTTGTGCATCTAGTTATTGCACAGACATCCGAATATACAATTAGACTGGACAAGCCGCCAAGTTTATAGGCAGTCCCAGTGTCGCAATTACTTTTCAGTTCTTACCTGAGAAAATTTATTATATTACTTGGTAAATTTACTGAATCATTGCGATGATGGCATGTTACATTGCACGGGATGGCATTTTGGAAAAAAACGGTAATTTCTTCTAATATTCGTGCGTCTTGACTCGTCTCACAGAGCGTAAACTGGCAGCCAGTGTATGCTCGTTGAGCTTACATTTGTCGCACTTTAAGCGCGGCTCGCCCCATCTCTTGTATTGGGAAATCTGTGGTTTATTGTTTATCTAAGATATTTATACAAACTTAGTGACAACCCTAGTACTCACACAACGTCCTATCTAGTATCCCTAAATCTCGCAGGATATCGACGCCATTTATCTACCGCCACATGTTACCGGCTACTGGATATGAGTTAGCCTATTTCGTGACGTCGTTGCCTGCAGGGGTGATCAACATTTTATCTAGTTTCTTTATGTTAGACGAACACTGACATCGTTGAAAAAGGGAGCGTACATAAAGGTCGGCAACGCATCTTGACCCAATTTACCTTAGCTGTTGAAATGATTATAGGCGGCAGTTACAATATTCATCTGTTGTACTGCATGTTCATTTGATTTGATATGAAAAAAAAAACAAAGTCTGTCTAAAGTTTCCTGATATAATTTATCTGTACCAAAGTCTATTTTATTTCCGACTTATTGCAGTTCTCGACATTTTAGGTAACATGGTGGTGTAAAGCTATTGGGAAGTTTGGGTTGTAAGCCCCAAGTGAGCGGAATGTGGAATGGTGTATGTCAACGACTGCCATCCAAAGATAGCCTAGTAGATAGATCCATTGTAGCCTGGACCGACGTCTCAAACTTCCCCGATAGCCCAGTGGTATGCACTCCATATATAAAGAAGCAGTGCGTACCCTGGTCCAGACAACTCACATAGTCGCCAACATATTAATTTATTCCCACTAATTCGCCCATTTTCCTCTACAGATTTGAAACTATAGGCGATCTGCTGATCTGTCATCAACAGTAATCAATTTGTCAAAATTTAAAATATTTATTACTTAAACATACATAATATAACTGAAAATACAATTATTTATTATAATTAATAAGGTAAATACTAAATGAAATATAAATATATTATGTAACAAATTCGAAAAGTACGTCTGACCGTGGCATGGTTCCCAAAACACTGGCAGCATTCCCGCGCTGAATAGCAATGCTTATTCTTTTACCAAGGAAGCTGCCGGCTCTGGAGTCCCCTGTAGACGCAGTCAAACGAACTGACAGATCTTTTACAAATATTAAAAGATCTGTCAGTTCGTTCGTTCTTATTATTTAAAATTATTTAGTTTGTTCGATTAGTTGTACACCGCTAACATAGCCATGCTATATTGAAAGAGCAGCTTCTGTTTTGAGCTTTTTGAGCTGATGATGATGACGATAGCGGTGTAATAATTTGGACAATTTATTATAACAAAAGTCCAACCAAAAACTCACCACTAATCCAATTTCAGCCGCAATATTTTGTTGTTGGCGCCACTGCAGCTTAACAACCTCGGCATATTCGTTAGCAATTCTGATATGCGAAAGCGACCCCATGATCACATAAGTGGATCTGGCTCTCCCATTTCGCTTTATCGCCCGCATATTCTATGTCCCTTTAGTTAAATTACGATACATAACTATTACAAGTAATCTAGCAGTGATATTTTACTTTGTATCATATGAGATCGATTTTATGGTCACTTCACCGCGTGAATAGAAATATCATTATATTTGACGACCTATGTGGTGTAATTGGTTGAGATGTCAACACTTACACCAAGGGTTCTAGGTTCAATCCACGAACATAAATCTTTATTTTGTTGAAAAGAAGTAGAGGAAGTAACTGAATAGGCCTTAGTCGTCCACCGGGCCCAGTGCGGATTGACCGACTTCACACATAACCTTTGAATCATATACGGTACTGACGCCAAAATATCAATTTTCAAATTTTTGTCTGTCTGACCGTCAGTCTTTGTGTCTGTTTGTTCCAGATAATCTCTGAAATGGCCGGATAGATTTAAACGGGACTTTTTTAGGCAGGGGCACAGCTAGTTTTAAATAAAAATAGGTACGATACGATTTAATTATTTCATGTTATGGTGTATAGGACGGTCAAGACGCTCGAAGTGATACGCCTGACCATGACATAGGGGCATTGAAGCAGACCAAAAACTGATAGACAGTTATTATTCTTCATCAATGCCGCACTGCGCTCGACACCAGAGACAACAGATGTTAGGTCTCTTATACCGATAATTTCACTAGCTACAGTGCCCTCATCCCGAAACACAAAAGTGCATAACGCTCCAAGTTCACGGGACGATATCTGGCGTGGTACCTAGCTAGACGACTCAGTATCGAGTCTACCACCTAGTAAAATAACATATTAACGAGTACAAAACTAAATAGCACTACTACTACTGGTGATTTTCAAAACAAAAACAAAACACTCTGGGGTTTAATACCTAAATTTAGTAGTCAAGTTTTTAAATACTACTACAATGAAATTCAGTACGATGGAAATCGACTTACTATTATATACGTTCGGCTATCTGCAAGTAATTTTATTTTATCACCAACTTATTGTATACAACTTTAACGGACAGTCGGAATGGCGAACCTCACAGGCCTATAAAATCACTTGACGTTACGTTAAGCTGCATCATCATCAGCTCATTAAACGTCCCCACCGAGGGGCACGAGCCTATGATTAGGCCTTAGTCGTCCACGCTGGCCCAGTGCGGATTGGATGACTTCACACACAACCTTCGAATCTCTTCGCAGGCGTGCGCAGGTTTCCTCACGATGTTTTCCTTCACCGTAAGAGCGTCGGATAACGTACATATATTTTTCGAAAATTCGAAAACACATTGGTACGTTGCGGGATTTGAACCTCAGCCCTCCCGGTAGGAGGGCGACAGTTCACACCATTGAGCCACCGACGCTCAATAATAAAGAAATAAATAAGCTTCATATGCCAGACAAATGGAAGTGTTGTCGGATTATGCACCGTTTCATTTGCATACGTTTCGCTTGTATTAAGAGATATCAATATCGTTCATGGGATAAAATTGCGAATGTATACTTGCAGAAATCATTATGAGATTGCGCTGACTTTGTACCAGAATGAGCCTACCAGTAATGATGTGATATGATATGGAAATGTATAATATTTATACTTCAATAGTCCGCCAGTTATATTAAAATACTTGAATATATTATGTTTACGTAATCTGTATCAATGGATTTGCATATTTATTGGTTCTGCGGTGTGTTTCACTGAACAATATTAACGGAAATATTATATATCAAAAAATAAAGCTACGATGGTAAATCTTATCTTACAACTTGAATGTCTTTTCAATGTGTACACTAATAATAATAAATATCCACTGACATTCTCACAACGCTATCTAGCCCCAAACTAAGCATGAGTAATATATAGATACTAAACAACGGATAAACATACTATATACTTTTTTGTAAATATATACATATATTACAAACAAACATATTCATGTACATTAATTTGTACTGCCCTAGGATCGAACCCGGAACCCTTGGTGTAATATCCGACGTTTGAACCATTACACCAGATGGGTCTTCAATCGCCTCAAAAATCATCATTAGATCACACTTCAAACCATCATTACGACCCACTTACGTAGGTTTGACCAGACTTTTTTCGCGTTATACTAGGTCATACAAGGTCGCTTTTCTGCCCAAACATGTTACCTAGCCCCCTGCAACGGCCTAGATTCAAATCCCACTCTACAACGCCCTTAGGCTCGTTGTAAAAATTTTTCTATCACTTCAAATCACTTGTCCAATGAAATGTAGAGGCTTTTTGCAGCTTACAGAAGCAAATACATCCAATTATATCTTTAACCTTTGTAGAAATGAACTATCTAGCACGAAACCTTACTCGAACGCGCTATCGCCTTTTTTTCGAACTGACTACTATTGTTGGCTGCAGATGGCCTTTACGGATTCACCGGGCAACTGGCGAGCGCAGATGGCTCTCAACCTTAAAACCGATATCATTAATACAGTAGAACGCATACTTTGTACTACGTATTTCCCACTCTTATAACAGTTATAACATAACAAACTTGCACACTGCTGCATCTCCATTTAGGTCAGTAAGCAACAATGTAAATAAATAAAGGTTGACAACCCCTCTCGGATTTTCATTAAGATTGAATACGTTAACGATAAGAGCGAAACAGTGTGGCCACCTTAGCCCTGTGGCTAGATCTTAAACTTTTTAGTATAGGTGAACTCCTATTTTAACGCTTTAGCCCGCAAACGGCAATCTAGCTCTTCACTGTCTTGAAAATATTACCAAAGTAGAAAGAAATTTTCGACATGCTAACACTTTTTTGCTATTTCATCAGACATGACATTTTTATTAGACGCTGTAAAAGAATCACGACATGATTATGTCAGCATTTTTAAAACGGAAAATCTTTTGATGCTCAATCTATCCCTATTCAGCTCTTTTTAACTTCTCAAAAAGCCCTTTTTCTAAAACTAAGATGGCAACACTGGAGCGAACCTGTCGATAGATCAATAAACAGATAAAGTCATATGCAGATGCGCGCACGCCTCGCGTTCAGATACATTTTCAAAATGATTGAATCACATTCGTTATAGGGCTTTAGTGCTGCCATTTACATCTTTGTTGTGGGACATAATCTGAATTTCATATAGTAAAAGCATGAGAGCGTCGGTGGCTCAATGGTGTGGACTGTTGCCATCCTACCAGGAGGGCTGAGATTCAAATCCCGGCACGTACCAATGTGTTTTCGAATTTTCGAAACTATATGTACGTTAACCGACGCTCTTGCGGTGAAGGAAAATATCGTAAGGATACCTGCGCACGCCTGCGAAGAGATTCAAAGTTTGTTCGTGAAGTTAACCAATCTGCACTGGGCCCGCGTGGCGTGGACTAAGGCGTACACCCTTACGGGTAGGCTCGTGCCCCTCGTGGGACGTTCAATGAGCTGATGATGATGATACGTTGAGATACGACCTACTTGGCAAAAAAACACAAACTTATTAGTTCCTAGAAAGCGTATTTATTTTTTCTCTTTCTTCCTTCTATTGGCTGTTTTTTCCTTGATGCAATGGGCTTATGAGACGGAGTGCGACTCAAACCACAAAAGCATTGCAGGGGAAGGCTACGTTACCTAGTATAATGTGTTTGAATAGAGAAGTGATCTGGTAAGTGTTAGTAACGCAAATAGGCACTCATCAAACCTACAGGGACTCATGTCCATGGGTTCTCATTATGTTTTTTGCTAAAATTTTAATTTCTGATAGAAAAATGCTAGGTAGTAAACTCGATACTGAGTCGTCTAGGTAGGTACCACTGCAGTGCCAGATATCGTCCCGTGAAATAGAAGTGATTTTGCACTTCTCTGTTTCGGGATGAGGGCACTGTAGCTAGTAAAATAACCGGGTATACGAGACCTAACATCTGTTGTCTGGGGTGACGGCGCAGTGCTGCATTGATAAGAACATACCTTACTGTTATCAGTTGTTTTCTCAATTAATGCCGCGCTGTCATGGCCGAGCGTATCACTTACTATCAGGTGAGCATCCTGATCGTCGTGTACACTTTGTAACAAAAACCGTCCCATTATTGTCCCTTACACACATCACTAGGAACTAATTGAAACTACATACCGGAGATACGCGATACCAGATGACGGACTGTTTAATTGTAGCCCCGTAATACCTGAACTGGCTTTAACACGTTTAACGCTTATACTTGAATTCTAGTATTCTAGAAATAGACTATGCTTATTTAATTACTAGTGATATAAGTGGTAATTAACGGAATCTAGATTGTTCTAGACAGATTTATTAATTAGTCTTTAGTGCCGCAAGACCCTAATGCCAAAAAGATATCCAATTGAAAAATTTTTCAATGAATTTATTATGAAAGAAAGAAAGAAAGAAAAAAATCTTTATTTAAATAAATCTGTTACAGATACTTTGAATCGTCAATTGTTATTATATCATATTTTTTGTGACTCTACCACCGTTCGGAATAAGTAGGATCTTCGAGAAGACCGCAAGAAACTCGAGTTACTCTTTTAATCTTTTTATATCAGTGGTTACAGTTTTGTCATTTACCTACAAATAGCTTTACAATAATTTATTACAAAGATTTTGTAACTGGAACACTAAGTGCAAGACCACACATCTTTATCCGATAAATATTCTTCTATTGTATAGTAACCTTTTTTCATGAGGGTTTTTTATCAAATTATTATCACCAAACCTAAGGAAGGGTAAGAAATATTTACGACCTCACACAGTCTGCGAAACGAAACGCAAAATTAAATTCAAATCACAAAACAAAATCAAATTCTAATAACAAAATCAAGAACACCCAGACCAAAAAAGGTTATTGAATCAGTTATTATAATAGCTGCAACCACCTGTATCACTCATTTGAACTACAACAAAGTACATAACATCAGATTTGCACTAACATTTTCCAATTAAGTTTTTATTCCTGAACAAATAAATGACAAATAAATACATTCTTCCTCGTTTTGCTCATTACCATAATAGGATGGCTATCAAGCCACGCAACCGCCTGCGACTGCCAAGGATATGCAAAAAACACGTCTTCTAACCTAGAAACTAGTTTTTACCGCGAATTGCACCTACAAATGATTCGGAACGAGGTGTGGGAAGTGGTTAGGGAAAAGACGATTTGAGTCGACTTTGTTATTTTTTTTTACAATAAGTTAGCAAACCTGGTCGCGAAAGCAGCCTGGTTATGGTGACAGCTAATAGATGATGATTGTTTGGGATTATATGAGTCCCATCCATTGGTGCGCTATACAACTCAACTAAGTCAAAATAATATACGGTTTTTATTTTCAATTTTCATGTCTTTCTTTACGATATCGTCGCTTACAACCAAACACTACAGAGGAACACCAAACGTAGTAACTACTCTTACCAAAGCGGTGTGTTGTTTATCATAATAATAATGTTTGGAAATTAATATGTAAGGTTATATTTCATAAGATTTGAATCATTGTGCCCTCACAGGGTGCATGTGCCATGTTCCTACTGTAAAAACTTATAAAACCTTGTAAACCACGCGATTGTAATGGACAAATAAATAAACGTAAATTTGTCATGAATTAAAAAAAGTTCTCTAAAAAACAAGCCCACAATCACTCACCCACATGGTAAGTGCTGAAACCCAACCGTGAATCGAGAATTGCGTCTGGCAAAGTTTAAATGGAACAATCGCAACAAAGGGCGTTCCATCTCCATTTTTCATTTGCATTATGTGGTGCGAGTGTTTCATATTATTTTCCGAAGGTGTATTATTTCTCCTTAAAAGACAATAATTCACGCATTCAAATCGCATGCCGCCATTTTTTATATCGCGTGTGTTTCGCGCCTTTTTCGGGTGCGGGTGCGTCCCTAATAAAATTAGGCTCTCGGTGCTAGAGCTAAAAAACTATAGACATTCTTTAGTATAAGTTATTTTCTGAATAAATATCAAGCTGCGTACAATAACTTATTTCAGCTTATTCTTTGTTTTTTAATACATGCGAGCATCTTAAGTGCATAATGCAGTTCCTACCTTCATTGAAGCTATGATGACCAACAAAGTCGGTCCGAAATGAACTTTGTATCTTGAAAACAAAGGACAAATATAACAAGCTTTTGCTTTCCTTTTCAAAACATTCAACATTTAATTATACGGTTAATTCTATAGTAGTTAAATCTATAAATCACTTCCTACCCTTCAGAAACAATTATGTTTTGGTGGTCTATAGTTAGTAGTTAAAATACCTACTTAGTGTAGTGTGTATCGTAGGTAGATTTTTATAATATTAAATTCTACACAATCTTTTCAATCAACATTGCCGTGTCTACATACCCATAGCTCTACAGGCTTGAGACCATAAATTGCCGGATTCGTTTCTTGTCTTTGCTCGCTTCGCCCAATGTTGATTTAACACGGTTTTAGTCTTATTGATTCTTTATTACGTGAATACACCCGTATTGTCTATGCGCACGCAACTCCTGCGCGTTAATTAATATAAAGCTATTGTTGCCGGTTGATGTATGAGCAATTCCATTTGTTTAAAGGGCGCTTGGAAAATAAAGGCTCCAATGACACCCACGAGTAGTGACTTGGTAAACAAAGAATTCGTCATGAATCGACGCCAATTGGGGTGTTAACTGAGATTAAATATAATTCTTAAACGCTTTCCATGAAATAAATTTTTACCCCAATTCCCAAAGCTTTTGGATGATAACCCTCAGAAGAGTTAATTGTTGCATAAAAATAATTTAAAGTAAGTTATTTGAATACCTATAAAATTAACGGCATAGGACGTTTACAGAATAAGTACTAGTTAAACTATATAAGACAGTTATTATTACTAAATTTTATGTTAATATAATTCCCACAAATTCTCAAAGTAATTCTCACCAGCTAACTTGGACATTTCCCCACCACTAGAGTTGAGTTTCGCGCAGCAGGGGTATTGGTAGAAAACTTTTTGCACTAGAGTAAATTGATCATGCTCGCTAGAAAGCTGAGTGAAATACGTCCCCGGTGGCTAATTGGCCGCAACTCAGCATCGGGCAGACCAGTAGCGTCAATTATTAAACTTACCGCTCGCAAATATCAAGTTTTGACAACAATCCCATTGGAATTACGGGTTGGATGTGAAAAAATACATAGTTCGATAGCATAATTGTAGTAGGGGTTCAAGCATGGCGGTTGGTTTAGGGCTGACCTACGCTTATTTCATAATAATTATATACACTAACACAGCTCCATCTGGAGTCCAATTTAATGAAGAAACTTGTACTTTGGATTATATACAAAGAATAAACATACAAATATCTTTTATGGAAATATATACATATTATACATACTTATAAACACCAAGGCTAATACAAACAAACATATTCATGCACACAAATGTTGACTCTGCCCGGAGATTGAGCCCAAATCAACCACTACACGGATCATTCCAGACGCCACTCGAGGACCTCCACGCCCAATCTGCCATCGGTTCTTCGCACTATATGCCCTACGCACTGTCACTTCAATTTGCTAATCCTTGGGTTATGTCGGCCACTCTAGTTCTGCTACGGATATTCTCATCCGATAAGATCCGTATCGTAGGTATTTCCCTACGCGATACGGATCTTATCGCGTAGGGAAATACCTAACGTAGCCACGTTGAGCAACCTTGAACCTACTTAAGAGGCCCTTAGTAAATAAACGACCAAGTTTCGCTTCCGTATGTTATAACTGGCAACACACCTTGGTCAAAGAATTTCGTCTTGAGACACTGAGGACGAAAAGATCTGCCTAAACTTCTTGAACGCTGCCGATTTTAATTGGATTCGAAGAGTAATCTCCTTCTCGAAGTTGGACCTACCCATTTTGACTACTTAACTCAGGTACACATTTTGTATATGACTTCGAGAACAGAAGCGATATTGGTATAGGCACAACATGGATATTAGACATGACATTCGTCTTGTCCATGTTCATTTTTAAGACCCACCTGTTGCGAAACAAAAACTAGGGTTTCGACCATAGTGCCTGAATATTCCATGACTACTATTTCATCAACAAATCGAAAAAGAGTGAGATACTCGTCATTAACGTTCATTCCAAATCCTTTCCAATCGAGCAACTTTAACATATATTCCATTGAGCGCAGGCAGTGTTATGTAATAAATTATCCTCCCATAAATGACTACAATGTACCTTTTGTCTTAACATAATTTTGGAGTTATTGTAATGTGATGTCGTTTATGGAGAAAATAAAAAAGTTTATTATTATTATTTAAATTATATGTAAAGTATGTTTAACCTTAACCTAAAAAATCTTAATATGTCTGTTGAATTATGTTATTACTAATATATCAATATGATATTAACACAATAATATTTTAATTGATGAATATACATCGGTTGCACAACTCAAATATTAAATATTAACGACGTTATATCTCCTTCAAACAACCAAACATTTCCTGTCTTTGGTGATCTGACATGTCATCGACAGCGACATGTTCCAGCACCATTGTTTTGGTCTCAACTTTAGGAGACGTCAACAGACAATTAGCATAAACTAAACACGACCTGCAAAGTTAACCAACGACAAGAGTCGCCACATAATACCACCCATATTTTCAATATAACGATGTTCCTAGATTTACGTAGAAGATGGCGAATGCATTGCCCTGCCATTCACATATCCAACTTACTATTAAGTCAACAACCGAGAAGAAAGCGTAACTTTGACAATGTTCACCATACGTAACAGGGTGAATAGCTGAACCAGCGTGTTGAGCTATAAACCGTTTGAAGCCCCATGATTTAGGTTCCGATATTTTTGTGTTTAATCGGAGTGAGAGGTCAAGTAATACTGGTGGTGTTAAAAAGCCAAGCCGCTCGCATAGATCTATGCCTATTTAGACTCGTCCAAATGGAGTATGCGCGTGCGCAGTGGCGCCACCATATAGAGTGAACAATAGTGCTCCAATACAATCGCTCGAGCCCTCGTACTGCATGCGTGAGCCTGAATAGGCTAGTCATATCCCCATATACACTTTATGCATAGAAAGGCTGGGCTGCAATCTATAATGATTTCATAAGATTGCGTTTATATTCCTGGACAAAACAATTTAATTTTGCAAACGGCGTTGATCGCGCTTTAGGTGACTGGTTAAATTCATGTTGTACTATATAATTTAAGTTTGTTTATTATTTGTGTTCCGGATGAGGGCACTGTAGCTAGTGAAATTACCGGCTACAAGAGACCTAACATCTGTTGTCTCGAGTGATGGGCGCATTGATGAAGAAATGTAACTGTTTATCAGTTGTTAGAATCCTTCAACCATCTACCATCAGGTGAGCGTCCTGACCGTCCTGTTCACTTCGTAACATAAAAATTATATTTATTATTATTTGTTTTTGAGACCTTGTAGTGAAAGTCACTTCGAGCAACGTTTAATTTTTTCATTGTTCATCCATATAGTTATGTTATTTTAAAAGGCCTGTGCCGTGTATCAGTCAAGGACTCGTGGGTACAACTGCCCCTGACACAATAGATTTTCTGATATTATAAAACGCCGGCAACGCATTTCTATGCTCTGGTGTTGCAAGTTTGATGGGCGTCGGTGTCAATTACCTGATGAGTAGTCTGCACGTTTGCCGCTATCACAAAAAAGGAACATAGAGTAAAAGTGTGACCATCAAATAAATAAATGAATATCCACTGACATTCACACAGCACCAACCAGAACT
Organism: Leucinodes orbonalis; assembly: GCA_019425675.1. NCBI lineage: Eukaryota > Metazoa > Arthropoda > Insecta > Lepidoptera > Crambidae > Leucinodes > Leucinodes orbonalis. The sequence goes on along the minus strand of PQWD01011660.1, from coordinate 79,506 downwards.
AAGCTTTAACCTGCAAAATGGATACTAAACAACGGATAAACAAACTTATATACTGTTTTTTGTAAATACATACATATTATACATAGAAAACACCCAGACCAATACAAACAGACATGATCATACATACAAATGTTTGTACTGCCCGGGGATCGAACCCGGTACCCTTGGTGTTATAGCCGACGTCAAAACTATTACACCAAATAGGTAGTAATATAAGGCTTTAAACCAAAACAAATGACAACGTCATGAGGCCAGCGCACTTCGCGAAACAAGGGCGCCCGAGCGGCCGCGTCTCATTAGGGAGACGTTTAACATCATTAAACATGTAAATAGCTGGAATACCCGCGTCTATTCAACTGACATGTCGCCAGGTACGCGTAGACATGATAAACGTTTAGATGTGCCATACAAATAATACAGGTACCATTGCTAATAGTGCTGAGAAGTTAAAAATTACAAGTAGCAAAGGATTAATATCAAATCAGTAAATTACGACGGTGAGTTTTGAGTCAGTCGTCGGATAAGTGGACCAAAGTAATATGAAGAGAGTAGAGCAAAATAAATAACGAATTAAAAAATAATTCAGTAATTTAATGTTTCTCATTTACTCGTGAGCAAAATAATGTGTATTTCTTAAACTTGTTTTTCTAGCTCCATCACTTGATCTATAAGATATTTGCTAAAATACAGGTGTGATTGTACTATAATTTAAAGTTAACAATTGTAACTTTAAAATAGTACTATTTATATTATTCTTTACTAGTTACCAATATAGCGTGTCACTCTATATATCGGCCTATATCGACATATAGCTTTGTTTTTCATGCAAACAGTTTTGCAACGCGTTCTGTTTTAACACTGATAAAGGCCGTAAAAGGCATTAATTAACACTCAGTCTCTGATCTAGTGGACAACTTAATGTCTCGTATAGTCCGCAAACACTAGTTTTGATACCGTGCCGACCAAATTACGTCATTATGCCACAGGTATTAAAGTCGTTTGGACAGAAGGAATTGGTAGATACGTTCCCGCATAATTTACAACTTCCGTTCAAAATCGAAAGCGATTCTTGTGTAGAATTGTGCTAATACTAGAGCGAGCGAGATTATAATTCCAGTTTATATGTTGCACTGTTACAGATAAATATAATGTAAACTTATATAGGTTTATACGACGCCATTTTATTGATAAATAGTTCCTTCAGTAAATCACATGGCTTTGTTATCGGTATAAGTACCTAATGCTTTATTCGCCGTGTGGTGACGGCAGAGTAGAATACGATTGTCACAACCCCTACTCTTCCTAGGGTGTCGTAGAAGGCGATAGAGGGAATAGTTCCACCAAGTGACGGGCAGCAGCATCACTAAGGTACTGGCGTATCTCTGCGCTCACCAACCCGCTTGCCAAGCGTGGTGAGTATGGCATTTTCCCCCAAATGATATAAGTAGCGAAACGTACGCCGACCCAGGAAGCAGATGGATGTCAACTGTTAGGGATCGGCCCGCGTGGAAATCATTACGGGAGGCCTTCGTTCAGCAGCGGACTTAAAAGCTGTAATAATGATGATGATGATGAATGCTTATTTATTATAATGCATGGATCGATGCTTGCTTTCATAAGCAGGCTTTTCTTAATGAAAAGCAGGTGGTAGGTAGCCACTGGACGTCAATTAATCTGTCTAGGGATCGGGAGATATTAGTTCACCAGCACACAAACTAGCCTGTCATAATGATGATGACGTTGTGTTCCAAACAGAAAGTAAACTTATTTTATAAATTGACGGTTTTATTAGAGGAGTGGAGATAGCATCTTGGCAAGTGTAGCACCGGACGCCCTCCGGCCCAACGGAGCGACGACTTACGAAAGGTCGCTGGTGGAGGTTGGATGAAATCGAATGTTGGGATCTCTTCAACCTATCGCAGTCCACTGCTGGACATAAGTCTCCCCCATTTTGCGCCACATATCCCACTCCTCCGCTTTCCTCATCCAGCCTCCACCAGCGTGCACCACCACCTTTCGCAAGTCGTCGGTCCACCGGGCCGGAGCGCTTCCTTCACTAACGCTTGCCAAGACGCCGGTCCCCACTCCAAAACTCATATACTCCGACGGCCATCGGTTCTGCGATATACGTGAGCAGCACCCTGCCACTTCAACTTGCCGATCCGACGTGCTATGTCAGTAATTTCAGTTCTCTTACGTATTAAATAATTTCTGATCGTATCCCTAAGAGAGACCCCGATCATAGCTCGCTCCATTACGCGTTGAGTCACTTTGAACTTGTGAACCAATCATGTTGGGATTTCTGGCTCAAAATGGCGGAGATCTTTATCAGTGAAAGTTTATGAAGCATATATTAAATTTATCATATTGAAAAATTTTATAACATGTTCTGACCCCTAACAATCACTTGAAATTTACCTCATTAATAATGACTTTATAATGTTTTATCTTCTTTAAACTGACGTTCACTCCTTATCATTAATACTTAGTACACGAAGGCTGCGCCGAGACGGTCTTATTATATGCAGATCAGAATAGAAAAACCGGTGGTCGATCGAAAAATTCACTTAAAGGCATCGGACGCCTTGTGAATAATTTAACCAATAACAATCCGTCGGCTAATTTTAGCGGGTGTGAGGAACCGTGGCAAGGTCAGTTGTACTTAAAAACGAGGGTTCTGTACATAGCTAACTATGCTAATAAATCAAAATATACATGGTACGAAATTTAAAAATGCGTTTTGGTTCCTTAGTAATCGTGTTTTTGCACATTTTATTCAAAGACACATATTCTCAACTCTATAAATTCTTAGAACTGTAACGGAAATTTTGTAATCATTTTGGGCAATACTCGTAAAATTCATGCTTACGTTAAACAATTATAAATTATACCGGGTATTATTACCTATAAGGTATTATTTTTTTGTGGGAGAAGCAGATAATATCGTACTTAACAAGGCCGTTCACAGCCTGAGGGATAATTTGTATGTTTTATACGCATAATAAAATATGTTATATATCCCAGAAATTAAATATCGATTGTAACAATAGCATTTGATTTATTTATAACCGATGCTCAATCGTCAAAAGCTATAATTCAATCATCTTCATCGATAAATCAAGGACTTATTTTCACCAAAAACTCTTTTTAAAGGTTTTTCCATCCGCTCTATGGAACCGTAACACCGCCCAGCGTCCTCGACGCCTTTGCGACGCTCAGTAAAGCAATTTACGTGAAGTGACGGAGTCTGCGTACTTACACAACGGTTGCCATGACAACCATGCTTATGTACGTATACACTTTTTTATGTACACTCCTGATATTTCTTTCTTTGCTTTTCATTCATTGCAACATTGGAAACAACGATAAATTTTATTTTAAATAAGTCGATACAAATTGACAAGTATATATATTGTTAATTAATCTTTTCTATTGGTCGATGTGATTGGGCTGTAACCCACCACGCTACATGCAGATTGCTGAGGGTTAAGGACTATCATCCTAAAAAAGAAAGAAGAAAGAAAGAAACATATTTATTATATTAAGCTACGATGGTTAAAGGCTAAAGAGACCGCAACTAATTTATTTGTCAATTTGTGAATACTATATTGGTAGTGGTAGGTAGCACTGTTACTTGATGAACTATTACCGTAACAAGTGTCTTCAAAAACATAAAATGTACCTTCAATCTGAAACTGTTAAAATTACATATATGTAAGTTACTAGAGTTTGAATCACGTCTGGATTGTTCTTCCACTATTTTTTTAAAGTACAAATTAAAAAACTTTGTCAAAGACATTGACGACCTTATTTCTAATGTAGTAAGGAACTATAAAATTTAACCAGGTGCAATGGTCCACTGTTTATATGCAATCAACAATTAATTGTCGAATCCCGGTTTAAAATTTGGGAGTCACGTAACTCACAAACTAAAAGGTTCCATAGTTGGATTGAACGTAACTTTTACGGTTCAAATCCCATATTTTGCCGTTGATTTATATCTATTTTCAATATAATAGTTAAAATATTAGTAGTTAAATATAAATGCAATTTGGGCGTTAATACTGCCTTCACGGTCTAGCTAGGTCAGAGCGTTGTTTGTCGCATGATTCGGGAGTCCTGGGATCGAATACTAGGTGTTAGACTCGGTACTGAATCGTCTAGGTAGGTACCACCGCAGCGCCAGATATCGTCCCGTAAAATAAAAGTTTTTTCACTATTTTGTATCAGGATTAGGGCACTGTCGCTAGTGATATTACCGGGTATAAGGGATCAAACATCTGTTGTCTCGGATGTTGGGCGCAGTTGCAGGGCTTTGATGGAGAATAATAACTGTTTATTAGTTCAGTCTTCGTCAAAGCCGCTCAGTTATGGTCAGGAAATATAAGGGTATCACTTACCATCAGGTGACCGTCTTGACCGTCCCGTACACTTGGTAACATAAAAAAAGAATAGCATAGGGAGATCGCATAGTAAAGGTCCCTATTATACGGCTTCTTACATCGAGAAGTCAATATTATACTTAGGGTTCCAAGTTCGATTCCCGTACTGTTAACATATCTGTTTATATTAATCTGGGTATTTCAGTGTACTAACCACATATGTTTAATTGATGACAAAAGTATAAAATAACTTCATTCATTGTTTTGTACTCTCAACACAAGCTACTTGCTATATGTGTTAGATGGCGATATATAAAATGTCAATGGACGTTCATGTATTTATTTTTGACATGGTAAATATGGAGATGTTGAATTGTTGGTATAATGTGACACCATGGCCTGTCTAAACTATAGATGTAAAGCGTAGCGTGCTAAGTCTAAACTCGGAACAAAACTGTACCTTCAGTAGAATTAGTTCTTCTGAAAATGTTTAAAGCTTTTCATATAATTCTAGTATAAACACAGATTTATAATTAGTTTCTAAATCAATGAGTATAAAGTATCCACGCACTAGTATTCATTATTTGACTGAACTATTTAAAAAGCCATACCGCAAGGTAACGACTTGGTAATTATAATATTAACATAACTACATAATTGCCGAAAACGTAATTCTAGTAGTAAATCAAACAGGCACCTGAAGCTTATTAAGATCTTAAATCAAATTTATATCGTAACCTTTCGGCGGGGTAATTAACTAAATTTGTCTTAATATAAGTAGCCGGCAAACTTCAAATTAAGCTAACAATCATATTAACTTGTCAAGAACCAAACGTATCGATTCAATTTGCGGACATCGACATTATAAATTATAACACAAAGAAAATGTAGAGCTGTTTTGCTTCTAAATTGAGGTAAGACGATAATTTTTTTAGTTAACTTATGACTACTAAAATATATATGTTTTCAAATAAGTGTAACATACAGAGTGAAATCGAAAACATTGTCTTTTTTTTTAAATAAAAACCCATTCATGTTTTAAAGTACATCCCCTAAATGTGAGGCAAATCTATTGGTATAAAAATGGAATGTTTTCAAATTAATATTACAATAAAAAAATGTGATGACTTAAAATAAATTATTTTATCACGTCCGGGACCAGCGCGACGGATTGAAATCCAGAGTTTTTTTATTGCTCATCTAATGGTAAATGACTTCGCCACCATGTACATTTGCAATACCAGAGGGCACTGACTTCAGGCTTCCTTTTTTTTTCAAGGGAACACACTCTTTTTTAAAACGCCAAGTCGTATAGCTCCTAAAACATCTCCGGCAGTAACTGATTCCACAATTTCGTCTTCCATGGCAAGAAATTACGACAAAAACGCACTGTAGAGGACTTCCATTCATCCAGGTGGTGAGGATGTCATTTTGAGTTTTGCCTCGAAGTACGGTGGTGAAATGTGGCAGCAGGTATGAGTTCGAATAATTCCTCCGAATACTCTCCGTGTTCCTACGCGATATTATTATTTCTATAAAGAAGACACTGAGAAAGGCCTCCACTGGAAATTATAACAGAGTATTTAATGGTACCTAACATAACATTGCGGCAAAAAAGTGCAATTTCGATACCTGAAATAATCTTTAGTCCCAGTGCTGGGCACAAACCTTCAAGCATAGCTCAGCTCTGAACTTTCAAGCGACAAATACAAGTTCATTTTAAATTTCCTTCCTTAAATTCTGTCACGCAAACAAATTTATATTACTTGAAAACAATCTGTCCAAATATTTTCCCAAAGCTGCGATGTCTTATGTTAAATATTTCAACAGTTCACCCTGAACATTATACTCACGTAGTTAATTTTCTTCAACTGAATTTCACAAAATTTACATGTAGAAATAGTTGCGTATACACGATTTCCGCGGCAGATAACCGCGTGGTAAAAAAATTAGGGCGTTGGCAAGCTTGCAGATATTAAGGCGAGCTGACTGTCAATTAATTAATTTGTATTTATTATATAGGTATATGAATATGCATATCTAGAATAGAATACATAGTATATAGTTGAATTATTCAGTTTCCGTTTCCAACTATATATATACTCCTTGGGCTGGGAAAGCATCCCACAGTTTTCAGTATCGTAGTTTGCTACTCTTCATCCGTTATTTTTCTGATATAAAGTTATCGAATAAATCCTTTCTTAAGCAATAAGCTGCTGTAAAAGTTTGAAGTATTTACTTAAAGCAAGGCAGTATAAACATCATAGTTTCCGTACTTCCCTGTTTTTGCATTTCTCTCTCCCTTTTTAAAGGTTGTTGTTCTTAATTGCGAGAGCTTAGTTCTCACCTACCACCTGGTGACCCGCTTGCTCATTTAATATATGAATTAAATATTTTAAAAAAGTCTCAATTCGACTTTTTTCAATTTATTTATTTATTAATTCAAGTGACAAAAGGGTCATAGAAAAAATAATCAAACAACAAAAAATAATTACACCTAACACGAAACGTTGCTATTCATTCATTGCACACAAACACGACAAATCATTCACGATAAGTTGAATGATTTGTCGTGCGTCCCACCGTATTTAAAATAAAAACAAAAATCGCACGTCCTCACCGCGCCTAAATGCTCGCGTGTTCTACATCATAAAATCAGTGCGCGCATTACCAAAATACGTATCAGCACGTATCGTTCGCTTGTGAACGATAAATTATGCTAGTTAATATGCCCGCAAACCCTTCCACTTGCTTTATTCGGCTGTAATTAATAACGAAAGCGGCCGATACCATCTCTGAGTCTCGGAACAACCGCTCTACGTCACGCACGTGTATGAATGAACTACTTAAATGTGGCTTCATGACAAATTATCGTGCGTAGTAGTAATTGGGTATGACGACTTATATTTTGACAGCTTAAAGAAAGTGCTAAAGGGTTAGTGTTACCTATATCTGTTCATATTCTTTAATACCAATATTGCCTGGAAAATATAGTCAATTGCAAAGCCTGCCATTATCTTTCTTTATAGTAATATATATTTTAGGAGCGTCGGTGGCTCAATGGTGTGGACTGTTGCCCTCCTACCGGGAGGGCTGAGGTTCAAATCCCGCCACGTACCAATATGTTTTCGAATTTTCGAAATTATATGTACGATATAATTTCGCGCCGGATAACGTTATCCAACGCGCTTAAAAAGGAAAACATCGTGAGGAAACCTGCGGCACGCCTGCGAACAGTTTTAAAGATTGTGCGTGAAGTCGTCCAATCCGCACTGGGCCCGCGTGCATGACTAAGGCCTAAACACCCTTACGGGTAGGCTCGTGCCCCTCGGTGGGGACGTTTAATGAGCTGATTATGATGATATTTTAGGTGTACAAGAAATAATTGGATAAATAAAATAATAAAACATTATTTACTGGGTTTATAGCATAATACAGTAATGTATTCGTGCAAATTTGTCGTAATTCTTTATTCAGACAGCATATGATCCAAAAGTGTTAGTAAAAAATCCCTTATAAAATATGTCAGTATCAAACAGTAGATTTTTTAAATTTTACAAATAACATCCCAAGTTACATAACAAAAAAACTGCTAAGACCGATCGATCTTTCAAACAACTTCATAAATAAGAAAGCGCAAACAAACCCACTTACAACAATCTCACGATAGCTTTTAAGGTCAACAATCCTTATTTGTATTGCAAGAAAAAAGTCCATCAAACGATTGTGGTTAACACTTGTTCGAGCACCGAGGGCTCCACACGTCCGATGATGTAAAGTCAGCAGAAAAATCCGTGTCCTTATTAACCGACTTAAAAAAGGTAGTTCTCAACTTGATCTCTATAAAGGCCTCCCATAGCTGTAAGTGAGGGACAAGAATATTTCAGTTTTCAAATCGGTTTAGTAGTCGGGGCCTAATACAAACAAACTCATTTCCTCTTTTTAATATTAGTATAGATAATTGTATTTTCCATTCTGACCATACATTTATACAAGACCGCAGCCTGATCGATTCAACAAATAACAACCACTCCTGGTATTAAAGCGAAAGCGCAAAGTATTAAATGGTTAACCCGTCTATGGGATCTCTACCGAATTCTATATGTGTAGTATGTATTGTTTCAATTCAACAGCACGTGAAAGTGTATTGCTGGACTAAAGGCGTATTTTACGCTAGTGGAGCGTTTTGTCATAATCTTCACTCATGAGAGGCAGGTTAGAGATTGCAGTACCTTTAAAAGATTACTTGTTAGTTTGCTGCTAGATCGCAATGAAAATAAATTCCAACCCGCACTAGGCCCGCGTAGACGACTAAGGCCTAAACACTCTTATCTGGGTAGACTTGTGCCCCTCGGTGGGGTCGTTTAATGAGCTGATAATGAGATGGCGATGTGTGTTTGTGTGTGTGTGTGTGTGTGTATGCGTGTGTGCGTGCGTGTGTATGTGTTTGAGGATTTGTTTTATTGTTACTATAAACATAATGATTTCATTGAAAATAACATTAAATTACAGAATTGCAACACACTGTTACATAGTAAACAATCTAAAACGCACAACAAACTGGTATTGAGCTGATCTAGAAACGTTCGCATTTATGTCTAAAAATAAAACATTTTATATATTGACAGTTTGCGTAAAGACATGCGACGGACTGTGGGCCGAGCGTGGGTGGTTGTGGGTTAGTCAAGTGGACAATTTGACGTAATTGAAGTAAAAAGCTGGCTGTTTATAATTATTTTTTAAGTTTTTATATACTTGCTAACAATAAATATTAGGTACCCTAATATGGCGATAGAATTAAAAGTTGGCTCCATAGATATAGGATAGGGCCACAGATTTTTGTGAATCTGTGGATAGGGCACTAATTCTAAATCTATGGTTGGCCTACGTATATGTTAGTACATTATGAGTATCATCATCATCAGCTCATTAAACGTCCCCACCGAGGGGCACGAGCCTACCCGTATAGGGTGATTAGGCCTTAGTCGTCCACGCGGGCCCAGTGCGGATTGGACGACTTCACAGACAACCATCGAATCTCTTCGCAGGCGTGCATGAAGGTTTCCTCACGATGTTTTCCTTCACCATGAGTATACTTACATAATTACTAGCTGTCTCGGCATTGTTCGCCATGTTAATATAGCTAATGCAATTAATAGACAAAACTAGGGAAGCATGTTAGGTTCATTCATAGCAAATAAGGCTGGCCGTGGAAAGGCACTTATCACCAAGGAGTCAGCCTACCTTATTTATGAAAAATCCCACATCTCGATGTACAAAATCACTACATAGTATAATACAAAGTCGTTTATTTGTCCCCATGTCCCTATGTCCCTAAGTGCGCTTAAATCTGTAAAACTACACAACGGATTTAAATATAGTTTTATTAAATAAATGGAGTGACTCAAGAGGAAGGATTAAAATATTTAAAATATATAATAACATCCATTAAATAGTGGAGAAATACTGCTATTTTTGAGGTATCTGATGTGATATCGTAAATAATTTCATTTTACCAGCGAACCGGGTAGGCGGGAGCGTGCCTATTACGAATATCACCATTGCACCCCTGCGAAGCATGGACGGATGCTAGTTAATTATAATTGAATTACCAGTATATCATCCCAAAAGAGGTGCCACGACAAAATCGGTTCGCAACGACAATTACACGTTGGCTCAAACGTCTCAAGTCCACGCTCGGATTCCCACAAAAAAAACGGTTGATTATTAAAAAAAAATCTGTCACACGGAAGGCGGGGAAATGCGTCCACACGGAGCGCGTCCAAATGGTGCGGCCCGTTGTTTCAGACCAATGGCGTCTCGACGCTCCCACGACGTTTTTTAGTTCCACAAGAAATGTTAATTACTTGGTAAGTGTTAACTGTGCCTCCGTCAAGGTCCAGTTAAGCGGCCTATCATATTAACTTGGAGCGGTACGGAGATTATTTATTTTATGTTTTAAACTTGTCTATATACATATTCGTATACTTTTTATAAACAAAATCATACATCTTTACGCTATTTCTGTTAAATAGCCGTAAAGATTAATTAATTTCGTTAAATATTTTTATACTATATGAAACGCCATAGGTTAATTAGCTATACCTGATTGATAAACTGAGCTTGTTTTTAAATCTGTTCAAACAACGCTTTCCCATACATTTAAAGCTATGACGTCACGCATTCATCTACAGTAGTATATTTTTTATTTATATTTTTTCTTAATTATTAAATCAAGGATTCGTTAAAAGTATAAAATGAAATGAAATAAAAGGAAAAATGAAATGAAATGAAATCTTTTTATTTCTGAGAATGTGGTTTACAGGATTTTCGTCAATTATGAGATCAGCACAATCTGCCATTTGTGGCGTAGAAATCTTAGTTATAGTGTTCAACATGCAACACTTATAATATTTCTTTTTATAATAATCCCGTCACTAATATAAAACTATACATTCCTTATTACTCACAATCATTAATTAAGTAAAGCATAATATTATAAAATAAACTATAACGATATCCTGGCTTATCAAAGCTGTAATTTTTTTTCCTTTCTATATTATAGTTTAGGATTCAGTTAGATGTGTTCTATGGAGCGTTTTCAGTATCACTAGTGTACTTTTGTTTAATGTTCTTACTACCCATAGTACTAACTCATTATTTAATTTGGTAATAGATGGCGCTGTATAAATCTATGGTGCATATATTTATACATTTATTATAATGCCAATGGACACAGAAAAGTCGTTTTTATATCACGGCAGGTGTTGGAGTGGAGCTGATTCCTAAATCGTCTCGAGCAGGAAATTTGCTGTCGACAAGGAACGTCCATCTGCTCGTACACCTTGAATCAGTGCATGAGAAGTTTAACTTGGTCGGGATATGATTATTCCATAGTTTGCTTATCCAGGGGAATGTTTGACCATAAATTTTAATTGTGTTACGATTGGCCACTGCAGTGATTCGTTTCCGGCTTAAGGATTTAGACTTAATCACACAGTTTGTTTAGCTGACCAAAAAATATTTCGACCCCGTCATAAGGTTCTTGACCCGTTTAGGTTTCTTAGGTTTTAGCAGTCGGTTAGCCCGCTTACTAAAAATACTTATTATATTGAAGAGATTGATAAAAGTTCTGTACCTCCCGTGCGAAGCCGAGATAAATCCGAATTTGTCGAAGCTGGATGTTGTTTGTTGAAGCTGGATTGAGAAAAGCGGAGGACCGGGATATTTTTGGCGCAAAATGGGGAGACTATTCAAATCAACATCCGAGGTACCATCCCTCGAGCGGAAGCTTCTCACAGCCTTCTGCAGGTGTGTACAGTAACTATACTTGTATACAGCATTTGCCGGACCATTTCTTACCCTAAACATTTCATCATCATCATTAAACGTGTCCACCGAGGTGCACGAGCCTACCCGTATAGGGTGTTTAGGCCTTAGTCGTCCAAGCAGGCCCAATGCGGGTTGAACGACTTCACGCACAACCTTGAATCTCATTTCAGGCGTGCGCAGGTTTCATCATGATGTTTTCCTTTACCGTAAGAGCGTCGGATAACGTACATATATTTTTCGAAAATACAGTGGTACGTGGCGGGATTTGAACCTCAAACCTCCCGGTAGGAGGGTGCCAGTCCACACCTTTGCGCCACCGACGCACTCTTAAACATTTACTAGGTTACAATAAGCTTGACCCTTACCGCAACGAGGTTCGAGACTCAATTTCGGCGCGCTATCTATATATTAAATGTTTGTTCTAACGGTTCATGTGGTGAATAATGGTTGAGACGTCGGCTACTACACCAAGGGTTTCAGGTTCGATACCCGGGCAGTACAAACATTTGTGTGCATGAAGACGTCTGTTTGTAACTGGGTGTTTCTATGTATAATATGTATGTATTTACAAAAGAATATACAAAGTATGTTTATCAGTTATTTAACCCTAACTACAAACTCCTTGCTTAATATGGGGCCAGATGGCCCTGTGTGGATGTTAGTGTTTTTTTTTATTAGTATATTAAGTCAGAAACATTGGTAACTACTAAGAACTTCTTCTAAAATATACTTTCTCTACAAAGTGATCTAGATAACTTAGGTTAAATAGTAGTCCAAGGTACTTAAATTTAGCTACCTTTGTTATACACTTTCTTATTTGCTCCCAAAAATAACAGAAAACATTCCACGTGGCACCAACTATTCGATAAGATTTAAAATCAAGACAAAATTTAAGACGCTTCAAGATAACAAAAAATCTCCTTACATTGCGCTTGCAAAACTTTACGATGTATTTTAGTGCCTTAACCAACCCTTACTAAGGTAACATTTACATTTACTTTGTTAAATAGGTATTTATTGTATGTAATTTGATAGGCTTTAAATGAGTTTGAAATAATAATTGTTTGTCTTTTTATTTCAGTGATATAATAATCTAATCTAATAAAAAAAGGTTTATTAATTTATTTTATCACAAGTTTTTAATACAATTATGATTAATTATACAGTTAAAAGAACTTGTTCGATTGAATCACACAATTTTAAAATTACCATGAAATGTTTCATGAAATGGACATTTGATATTTTAAAGTATATTTTTGTTGAATTGGTTTTATTTAGTAAGCGCCACACGAAAATAACCTCAATTTATTAATTATTATCTGAGTTCGAAATAAGAATAGTTTGTGTTTTTATGTATTTTTTTTCTGTGTATAATATTTACAACAAAAAAATTATATAAGTATGTTTATCCGTTGTTTAGTACCCATAATACAGGCTTCACGCTTAACTTGGGGCTAGATGGTGCTGTGTGAATGTCAGTGGATATTTATTATTATTTATTTCGGTCCTATAAAAATTTATCAATTTTATCACAAATTTTCAATACAATTATGCAATAAATAGTCGTTGAAATTCAAAAAATATTTAAAATTGCGTTGAAACTTTTGTGATATGGTCATTTGATTTTTTTTGTTTAATAGTTTATATTGAGTAGGCTGGTGATGATGTATATATTATTTGTGTGGCACAAATATAACATCAAATTCCCAAATTGTATGTAACCTATGTAATCAAAATAGTTTCAAATATATTGGCAGCATTAAAGTTCCATTTAGTATCAGAAAAAAGCTGTTCAACGCGCAACTACAAAAATTCAACCATCCTTTTAGCGCTGTAATATCACAAACAAGTCGCATATTTTCCAACAGTGGCAAATTCCCATGGTAGGGAAACAAACCTTGGTTCCGTCTACGCGAGCTATTTGTACAAATTTCAACGTTTCCACAATGTTGACTGAGGCACGAGCTCGAACACATGGAGAGCTTTTTTACCTTTTTCACATTTCTTTTCGCTTTGCAAAGTCTAGTATTTCACTGGGAGACGTTTGTTTGGTGCTGGTGGGTGGGAAATTCAATTTAACTCGAATGTATCTGGAGTATAGCAACACTAATAAGAATGTATTGGAATCTACTTATATTGAAATGATCTACTACGTTGAATGGGATTTTGGTCACTAGTAATGACTGCTTTTACTAATTTAAGTCTTTAAAATAGACTTAATTGTTTTTTTTTATTATATTTGATTTTAAATATTTATACAGGGTGTTTGGCGCATGGACTGATAGGATTTTTGGGTGGTCGGAGGGTCTTACGCTATTTTCACCGGTAGACGCAATCTTAAGTTTCACGGTAGTTGAGATATGATTTTTTTATAATTTTCTTTAAAATAATTTAACATAAACAAACTACTCAATTATTATGAGCTTCTCTTTCTATTGTGAAATCGTCTTATCCTATACATTTAGTTTCATCGTAAATGTAATTAGTGACATTTATTCAAAAATGTCTTTTTCAGTATTTATCTCAAAGTCAAAGTCAAAAAATTTATTTCAAATTAGGCTTACAAAAAGCACTTATGAACGTCAAAAAATATACGATAATATAATAAATAACGATTAAAATACTAAACTAAAATTATGAGTTTTGATGCTTTGAAAAAAAAAGTATTAAAATAATGTCATCAATTATATATGAGTAAATTATCTCATCAATTGACGAACCTAAAATCCCTTTTTTCAAAATATAAAGACGACATTTAAATAATTATGGTGATATTAAAAGGGCTTTGCGTAGTAGTATTTTAGTGTTCTTCTATTTTATTTGTGTGTGTTTCAGTATTTCAGTGATTTAGGTTTTTTCGGACTTATTCAAAGTCTGATTCTTTCACGACATCACCCGCTATACTTTAGATCGCATGCCTGTCTTCGCCTTTTAGACTACGCAAATGTAATTTATAAATAAAACATGAAAGAAAACCAGAATACTAATTAAATTTACTAAAATCTTTTAGGCCCAAACGAACACTATCATCTAATTTAATTTTGTATCCGTAAATTTTCAACTTACGAAAGCCTTTTAAGATAAGTACTTGCAACCCTTCTGGGTTAATTAGTCCCCACTTTAACAGTTCGTAAATTTGACTTGTTTTCTTAAATACATAGCGCCTATTTCTTTTAATTATCCTTCTCAGTAAAATTGCTGCCTATTAATAAACCTACTCGTATGTCAAATACGCAGTTCGCGATTCCGTTCCATAGTCACGCTTCATCTGACTCCATCATAATAGCTTTCTTATACCTTAATATTCGTATTTACCACTCTTATGCACTACATGCTAAGGTTTACATTCCAACGATGCGTGAGCAATCGCTTACTCACTTTCAGCGCGCTTTTTTTTAATTAATTCGTCGGTTTTTGTACCGGCCAGTGACAATCTATGTTTTCTTGGAAGCACCGTGACCGGGTTAATGACACCACTATCTAACTATTATTGGAAATAAGAAAACCGTTAGGTGCGTTCGCGTTTGGCGGTTTCTTTTAAAAATTTTAGAATTCGAATTAAGAATTCGCGTTACTTATTTACTGAGCGATATGCAGCGCACATTTATCTTGATTGGGTACCGCTACGATCACCTATAGCAAATAAAGATTATTACAGTATTTAATAACTGTTTAAGTGGATAATTATTAAAAATTACGAGAATATGACTCTGTAAATAATTAAGATTTTCCGGTAAGATTGTAATGAATTAATTAGTCTGAAAATAATCTTATTTCTGATCAGCACTTTTCTTTGAAGATATTTTGATTGACACAATCTACTTTCAAAATCACCCGTACCGCATTCACGTAGACATTATACGGAACAGAGGGCTTTCCGAGGAAAAACAAACGACACGCATCCTTCAAACCTTAATCATAGGCTTCAAAGAGAGCCTAATCCAAAAAATACACCTCTTCGCCAAATCTCTTAATACGGAGTAAAAAAAATCCATATATACACCCGCGAAGCGGAACGTAGAGGTATGTACACACGAACGCCTCAAAAATTAAAAAGAAAACCCGCGAGGGCGCGCAGAGTCGACAATGTCAAAAAAGTCGCCATCAACAAACAAAGTGAGTGAAAAAAGAAAAAGCGCGGCAAACTCCACATTCTTAATTTAACTTGAGTCACTCTTACGTAGTTACTAGGTCGGTGGCTACTGTAATTTGGACCGCTTCACCCCCCTTCTGATGAGCCAGCCTAGGTAAAGCGGATAAACGACAGCGAGTTCTGAAGTTCAAATAATTCTGGACACGTGTCGCGAATGGGGAGAGAAAAGTAAGAAAGTCCCCATTCCTTGAGGCGATGCAGAGAAGTGATGGACCGTGTCACGTGATATTTTAAAACAAACAGTATTCAATTTCATTCCATTTATGATAAGATATTCCATCAAAATACGTCTATCGTAACTCAAGTAAGTACCAAATCAATAATAAAAATCTAGAATCTTTGAATACGATTTTGAATTGTACTTACGAGTATGACTTTCTAAATACAAAAAGTTTAGTTTTAATTTCAGACTTTAAAACAAGTTATGTAAATAATGTTCCGTGTTTTACAATTTGAATTTATGAATTAATTAATTCATAAAATTACATTTTAATGAAGAGCTCGTTGTTAAACGAACATGGAATATTTAAGGATGTAAAGACATCCATAAATTATTACACAAACAAGTTTTGTAACATACACTTACAAGTATCATACATAAAGTGAAATACCGTATCAGATACTCGTACTACCTGGTGAAAAATCACACGTGATATTTCACCTCTGTTCCCGGCAAATACTTCAAGTCACTGCTGCTTTTTATAAGTATATGATACTTGGCCGATTCGTGGCTCACCTTGACACGTCGTTTGCGGTAACATTACTCCGGGAAGGGAACCGGCCTATTTTTCCTGGAGCGTTCTGTACTTATGCGTACGCGTATTTATTCCTTTTTAAGTATACAAATCGGATGTTCACTAGAGGGATCGGTGTGCTTCGCTTTGCAAACTGACATAAAGGTAATCTTTGACATTGACTTTTTTGCCTGTCCGCTTGGCGTGGAATACCCCATATGTATTTCTTTTACGGTCAATAAATGTTTTTTCTTTTTTCTTTCTGTCTAATCTTTTCTTTTTACTATGATACACAGACATGTTGAATTTGTAAGCAACCACCCTCACACCAGTGGCGTGCACAGAGATTATGAGTAGGGTAAAGTGAGTCTAATCGCAAAAACAATAAACAATTTGGATTTTTGTCAAATTGAGTGCTGTTGATGACAGCAGATCGCCTTCGAATCTGTGGAGGAAAATGGGCGATTAAGTGGGAATCATTTAATATATTGGCGGTTTTCCGGATTGACTAGACGCATAGGGTACCCTAATCAAAATCGCCGTGCACGCCTATGTATGTTTTAGTAGGTATAATTATGTACACAGATGTATTCCATTGATATATCTTTAACACCCTTCCAAAAACTTAATAGCAAGCAAATCCCACCAACTTCTTTTCCATATCACAGTTATAGTTACGTCACATCAATGACGTCACAGTATACGATAAACATGAACACTGGCATCCGCTCCAGTGCAAACGTCTTAAAAATTAAATTGACGATTTGCAGCGTCGGGGTTCGATCGATAACAAAAAGCCCATAATCCCACACCCCTTATCAAACTGCGTACTAATTTAAAAAGTGGGTAAGCGTGAGTCGAGTTATCTTATACGGGTTCCGCATAAGCAAAAAACTTTGTAGAATGTTTTATTAGTTTAAATTGGTATAGATTACTTTTTTTTAGTATCTTTTTTAATTGTTAATGATTTAATGTACTTAATAAATTACATTGATTTCATTGAAGTATAGGTTTGTCTGAATAGTAATAATAAGTTTCAGCTTAGCTTTAATAATTTAGTTTTAAAGGTGGTGAAAAACAGTTCACAACAACGCCTATACTTATTTTCTAATGAATGAACGTATAGTACTTGTGCTGTATATACAAAGTAAAAAAAATACCAACTTACTACCTTCAAAGTGAATCAATTATCTATTAATCAAACCTTAACTGTAAATGTTCCCAAAGAACTATTTTTACTTACAAATTTTTAATCATGATTTCCCATCATACAGATCCCGAAAACAGCCCCACACGCACACTATTGCACCGTGTGTGAACACACACATACACTACTCATTATAAGGGTAACTAATCACTGAGCTGTGGAGAAAAAACCGGGAATTTTTTTATTCATTAACCACCCTCTCCTTACGCTGTCATTGGGGGACAAGGAAAACCGTGGGGCGCATTAGGCTTAAGAAATTAGGCACTGACAGTTTGATAAATTAGTTGCACAATAAACAAAAAAACAGGTGAATAGCATATTATTAATAAAAGTATTGTGTTAACTATTCAGTACATTCACAATGTATTTTGTACTTCTTTATCTTCTCTCTCTCTCTTCTGGTTTTGTGTTAATAAATCAATGGAATGATTTTGTTTTTCTCTTCAAATCTCGTTTCCGTCAACGTTCATAGATTCTGTGGCATATCTCTTTATACTGATTACGTTTCTGTAATGTATACCTAAAAAAGTAAATTTAATTCCTAATATTAAGTAACTCGTAATGGAGAATCAAAAAGTGCATTGTCGGTTTTCTTCGTAATATGAAATTCTAAAAAAAATAATTTAGGTTTCGTAACCAAAGTATCTGTGTTCTATGCATTTGGCACGAATTCTGAAATAGTAAATCAAAGGAGATATGGTTCAGTGTGCCTTTATAGATATGTTTTTTCTTGCCTACTCTATCGATTCCCCTATTCCAAAGCACGCGGCACGCACTCTCGACGGACGCAAAGCATGAATTTGCATATTCGCTCGCTCACTAAGTGCAATAGCTTGTTTGCGCACACTCCACGCATTCTTATGTCCTCCACGCTTAATTTGTGCTTCCTTAATTAAATACAAGCACACATTGATGTTTTAAGGAAACGCCTTGAATGAGCAATGCACGTACGTACTCGATTATGCTGTCTGTGAATTCAAGACTTGCAAATGCAAAGATTTTCGTAGCGAGATTTTCGTTTCAATTACTCTGTAAACACAATTTGCCTGTGTGAGTTGTTCTAAGTTTACATATAAGCTGTATAAAGGATCTCAGCATAATAATGTGACACAAATCATCCTTACTAACACGTGGTGCATCGTTCAGAAATACGAAGGCTTTGAACCTGCCAATAATAGATTGGAAAGAAGGCTTTTGGACTGAAATTGTTTAATGATGAATGTCAATTTAGTAAGTGACGTTCTGCTGTGGACGTACTTTAGTTACCCGTAGTAGTATTGAAAGAAGAAAGAAATTAGGTACAATTCAAATTAATGTTATTGGAGTATTAAACATCATTATCGTATACTGATACCAACTTTTGGACAATTTAGTGAATAGCAACAGCCACATGGCTAATATTTACATAATTAAACATAGGTAATGTTTGTAGTTCTTGTAGAATATAATTACATTTTGAATAGTGTTTTTTTTCTGCTTTGTAGTATATAATTTATGATCTATATATTAAAAGTTTCCCTTCAATCTGTCGATGTCCACAGCTAAACATAGGTCTCCCCCATTCTGCGCAAAATATCCCGGTCTTCCGCTTTCTTCATCCAGCCTCCACCTGCGATACTTCGCAAATCGGGCGACCTACGCTACGCTTGCCAAATACGTGATTCATCCCGCTGATCCAGCGAGCTATGTCGGAAAATTTAGTTCTCACACGAATAGAGAAACTCCGAGCAATCCGAGCATAGCTCTCTCTATTGCCCGTTGAGTACCTTTAAACTTGTTAACGAATCGAACGAACCATTTGGTGTAGCGGTTGAGACGTCGACTGCTACACCAAGGGTTCCAGGTTCGATCCCCGGGCAGAACAAACATTTGTGTGCATGAACATGTCTGTTTGTAATGGTCTGGGTGTTTTCTATGTATAATATTACAAAAAAATGCATATAAGTGTGTTGATTCGTTGTTTAGAACTTATAATAAAGGCTTAACTTGGGGCTAGATAGCGCTGTGTGAATGTCAGTGGATATTTATTTATTTATTTTATATCTCAGGGGCGCATGTAAGTACGGGTAGTACGCAATCCTCAGACTTTCGTTTTTAAGCCTTATAATTAACTATCATTATTATTATTTACACCAACTTGATCATTATTCCCGCATCTTCCGCAGAAATGCTTATTTGGTTCGCCGTGTTTTCTCAATGGCTTCAATATATTCTGCACGTGACATAAGAAATGTGGCGAGGATAAGTTAAAGCCTTCAAATGCGGTACTGCAAATGTTTCCGACGTCTCGTCGCTCGACGAACGGTAAAAATATACATAATTATTATTTGTATTTTCCTTTTGTTTTTATGCAAAATTATATGGAAAACATCTATTACATGTATGTGCTAAGTTGCACATTTGTAAGCTTTTAACTATCTTGTTTATATGCCTTATTGCCTCTTTTCATACCAACCCAGTTTTAAGCTTTCCTCTTCTACTCTGAGTATGTTGAGATTTTTATTTAGTGACAAAACCACGTAATTGTGCCCATTGCCATTGTAATAATCTTATAAAGTGTAACTTGTGTTTACTTGAAAGATTATCCTATTGTACACAACAAAATATACCTATATATAAGATTCCTTTTTTCGAAAGATCTCGAAAAAATTTTTGTGTTCATGTAGGTATACACAGATTGGTAAGAAAACTTTTTTATTACCCGCTACAATTGATATAGGTATCAATGTATATGTGTTACCATAAGATCGGCCGTCTGCTTGACTGGTTATTGATTACAAACGAGTATAGAAATATATTGATAAATACTCAGAAAAGTAATATCGCACGGACTCTAACAGAGCGTGGAATTTCATACATCCTCATCTATAGTCGCAAAGGAAAATGAGAGTCTGAAAGAATAATTTCGCCGCTATCGGCGCATAAAGGGCCTCTATAGGACACCCGTCAAACAAACGCTTTTCTTAGGCAAAGCAGCGCCTAATTTCAATATCCGAACTGAACGAGAACCGTTCGAAAAGTCTCCTCCGGGAATAAATTACGGGGTCTATTCAATATTTCATCAGGCCGAAAGGCCGACTCTGAATATTCAAAACTAGGAGACACGTAAAGGCACGCGCAAGCCATTTTTCGCGCCTATCATCTGGGTAACAAAACGCACTCGTAATTACCCCCCCTCCCTTAACCCCCCGCGTCGCAGATACCCCTCCCGGCCCATACCGCCGGCGGGGGGCAGGGAGCCGCCCAGTGACAATTATTGATCAAAAATTCTCTCTCTTCTTTCGCAAAAGAAAACTTGGACGGGTTATGTGTCAACCGGTATAGTTTGATCGTTGAAATTAGATATTTTGGATAGTATTTTATTTTGTACTTTAGATATTAAATCGTTAGTTTACCAGCTAACAAGCCAAGGTCGCGTTTTATTTCCCTAATAAGGTAAAAAGGATCCTCGTGCATTACCAAAACCTAAGGGTCCAGGCTCTTTCATTGATTTCTATTAATAAGGACACCACTAATAATTCTAAATTGTAAACCTATCATTACCACAACTTCTTCAGGTTGAAGGGATGATAAAATTAAAGTTATCTAAGCCCAGCTGTGTAACAGTAACGGATCCTAATCACTGTAATTTCATGAAAACGAGATCATAAAATTTAGCGTATTATCAATCACGACGCATGTTAAAGGCGTTTGAAAAATACCTAATAGATTTATGATTGCAGTACCTTGGATAACTTTTTAAACCTTTTAATATGTCATAATTTGCTCAGCTGTCACAATTCGAGGCAAAATAGAGGTGCTGTAATAGACATTTGAATATTAATGTATTTTAATGTAAGTACTTTTGACATATAAATACGATCAACCACTGTTGACCTGAAAAAATTAATCAAGTATCAATGCGAGTAGAGCGCAGTATACGCGGCCGCCTCGGCATATTAATTGCACGCGGCGCTACCGGCGGGTGGCAAGACATGGGGAGGCTCGGCCGCGAGGTCAACCGTCGCCGCGCCATTGTTTTGTGCGTGCCTGTACCCGCTTCTTAGGTACATCCCGTGACTGATGTACGCTCCACTTTATGTACTCACCTGTACATTTTGTTTTGCGAGCGACAATTTGTAAGGTAACCAACCAGCAATGGGTAACGTTTTTCTTCGCGACTGTATTTGTTGGGTGTAAGAGGTGTTACGTTTGTGTACGTACGTGTACGTACTCTACGGTAAAGCCCGTATATGTTGAAGTCGGATGGGCGGGACTACGTTGTGAGTTGTATATACCTACATACGTTCTACGTTCTAAGTAGGTACACATAAACAAAGAAACGTTTCAATGTTCTTTTATTTATTTATTTCGTTTTATTTAAAATAAACTTACAAAAATTAGTAAAACTAGCTAAATAAAAGGCTTGTTTAGAATAACTTAAGATTTTGTATGAATATATACGCACTTAAAATAAATTATCGTTCGATACGAATCTCAGTTAAATACGTAGTGAACTAAGGTTATGAATATTTATACTTATATTGTCCTTCATCCAAATGCTATTTTATTCAATATTCCTTTTTATTTAATAGGTGGTCATTTGCACCGATATTAGCTGCAATTTAATTTTGATTAGATTATCCAGTAAACGTTATTTATTTATCTACTGAGCTTGTGCTGACTCGTCGTCACTAAGATTTATTAGAATGTTTTTTCTTTTAAAATTCTGTTACTTGCATGCTGCGACCCCCGTCCTTTATTTAACTACTCAATATTACATTTTTATTATTATATTTCCATTTTTGTAACTTGTGATTTACGTCACAGTTTTCTTAACGTCGTGTTCGTTCGTCGTTCTTAAATCGTAGTTAGTCGTTAACACTCACCAAATTGAACTGCGTGATAGGTTGCTGGCCCATTGCTATGCTGTGCAAACCTTTTCTTGCAATAAGTTGATTAATTGGATGATACAGATAAGACAATTGCTCGGAATAAGTTGGGGATGTATATAATTTTATACCCTTTTCACAAATATTCTAGCAGTCAAAAATAAAGTAAAAGAATAAAACTAAAGAGAAAGAACGAGTTTTTCTTTGTTTTTTCGCCTTTTTTTTCACAATCACAAACGTCAACCAAAAAATGACTGAGTCCCATAGTAACACATACGTATAGATATTATAAAAATTGAGAATATAATTTGATTTATATAATTATTTTGATTGACAAATGATTTTGTACTAAACACAATTTTTTTGAAAAGAGTAACTACTGAGTTTCTTGCTGGTTTCTTCTCAGTGGAAAACTACCTCCCGAACCAGTGGTAGCTTCATTTGACATTCATAAGTATTCTTTAAGGACCTAAACTGAATAAACACTTTTCATGTCATTGTTATATTTAGAACGTAAAATTATTCATTTAAATTTTGACCGAAAGAGTGCAAAATCATAAGCAAGAGCACACTATGACATTATGACATGTAGCGAACGACGTGATTATGAATGAAAATTCTGCCCAAGTGGCGCGATGGGCAGACTTTAGCCGCGGACACCTTTTTTGTGGTATTGCGCATCTGGTTACTTTATTGTTTATCAAAGGTTAAAGGTAAACTTTAAATAAATAATAAGGGGTAAGAATATCAAGTTATCACTAGTTTAGAATGTATTTTTTACTGAGAATCATCATCATCAGCTCATTAAACGTCCCCACCGAGGGGGCACGAGCCTACCCGTATAGGGTGATTAGGCCTTAGTCGTCCACGCGGGCCCAGTGCGTATTGGACGACTTCACACACAACCTTCGAATCTCTTCGCAGGTTTGCATGAAGGTTTCCAATTACTGAGAATAATCCAACAAAAATCTGAGTAAGATAAGATAATGTTGGCTTGCATTAGAAATAATGCTTAACGTTTAGAATGAGATTGTGCAAATAGATTGTTTATTGTTAAATGTTATAGATTAACTGTAAGTAAACAAGTGAAGATAAGGATGTCCAAATTAAAAAATCCCTCGGAAATATCCATTCTGCGCCATCAATCCGAGGCTTGTTTTCGTCGCGTCCACATCCCGCATCCATAATGCATCCGAAATGCACCGAATAGCGGACGATCGCTTCGATCTCCACCCATTGTGCACACAACACTATCGCATTGTGTCTCCCTCACACATACAAGGACAGAACGAGACGAATGCGCGCCGTTAATTTACGTACTGGCAATTATAATTTTCGTGTCCGCACCGTCCTTTTCTTACATTTGCATTTTTATCTGCCGTCTCATTCTGAAAGCTTAAGACGCACGGGATACGTCAAACATAGAAATGGGTTAACTAAAGATTTTTATTTTTTAAGGTATCTGTAAAGGTTAATTAAGTTAAGGTTTGTGAGATATATTTACGCAAACCATCTTAGACATGGTCTTATCTCCATCCTAGAATAACGTTTCACTGCAGGGCACCGGCCTTTCTATACAATATGGATAGTAGTAATTGGGACAAACGGCTTAGCATTGCCTCCGAAGCATGAAATCATGTTTATTTTAGCCAAATTTTGTTACGGGTTGCAAAGTCCAAACCATACTGGGTAAAATCACATATACATAATATCCAATAATATAAATATATAATAACATAATTATAATAATAACCAAAAGTCTACTTACGGCACTTACCCACCGCGACCGATATGTAGAATTTTTTAATAAAACTCCACGCTTCTGTGTGCGCTAAGTGATATGGCTTGTTCTTTTTAATTTCGTTGCGGTTGGTAAAACGGGCGGATCATCTATCATATTTTTTTGTTGGCACCACTGCGTTATGAAGATTTCGCATGGGATATGAATATTGATTGTTTCGTACTAATGAAAGCTTGATTGGTGCGCGGCTGATGTGTAATGAACTCAGGGGAATGGGGCGCGAGTAAAAGGTTTTCTCCGCCGGTTCCGTGTTTCTTTTATTCAAATGTTTTATCAGAATTTTAATGACAATCGCGGTTATTCGTAGTGTATTCTGAATATTTTACGGTTGGTACTGGCGAGTAACTAGTACGTGTGTTGGTTTGATGTTTAAAGGGATTTTCAATTAATTATTTTTTATATCCCGTTCACGACGGTCAGTGCGTTCACCTGGTGGTAAGTGATACGTCTGACCATGACAAAATCAGTGTTGAAGGAAATTAATAACAGTAGGTAGAAATTATTTTTCCATCAGCACTGCGTCCGACACCCAAGACGTAAGATGTTAGTTCTCTCATACCCGGTAATTTTCTTTTTTAATACTGAAGAATCTTTTTTGTTTAAGGTAGGCTTACCTGTTTTTCCCGCGATAACAGTTATGCTTTTGGCATACCTTTTTTTTTTTTTTTTTTTTTTTTTTTTTTTTTTTTTTTAAAGTCTTTAAATAAAGTCTTATTCAATAAGTCTTTATTCAAAGTTTAACAGAGGATCCTTAAAATTAATAGTGATTCGATAGTGACTGCATAAGTATTAAACTGTGTCGCAGTCAGTAACGCCCACCCCACGGAACACTAGGGTCAGTATACAAAACAAAAACCTTATTCTAAAAACAAAGTGTATGATTGCGTTTATGGATATGCGAGAATATCTTAAAATAATTATTAAATGATAATCATGTGTGCGTATGTGTGTGTGTGTGTGTGTGTGTGTGTGTGCGTGCGTGTGCGTGTGCGTGTGGTGTGAGTGTGCGTGTGCGTGTGTGTGAAACGGAGATTGCGTAGCCATGTTTGTTCAGTATTTTATGGTATAAACAAGAATCATTGTTATATTAAGGATAAACATGTAAGTGAAATTCAGGTCTTTATAAGTAATTCAGTATCATAATGTGTTAGGCTCTTCAACCAGTCCGTAATCCGGATCTTGCATTTATATAGAGTAAGTGGGAAGATGCATAAGAGTTTGTTTATTTTATTATATAATGTAGGCGAGATAAAGTTAAAATGACGTTTGGTAAGCGATAGCCTGCAGAACTCCGACTTGCAGACTATATCTTTCCGCCGCTTATTACTAAGCGTTAAGTTGTTATATGGCAGTTGTGAGTGTTTGCGTAACGTTGTGTGGAGTATATATATTTGTCGCACAGTTAATACATCCGAAATACTGTATAACTGAGATGTTGGAAACAGAATAGGTTTATAAAGCATAACCTTCAACACAGCTCTTTGGGCCCTTTCCAGGCTTATAAGTTTAGTCTCGCCAGAGCCGCCCCATACCGTAATGCAATACGATATGATTGATTGCCCAAGAGTACAGTATACGCTGCGCAAAGTTTTTGAGTCTAGCGCAGACCTTAAATTACGAAAGACATATATAAGTTTTCTTACCCGACCACTAATCATTTTAATATGATCGTGCCAGGATAATAAACTATCGATCCAGACTCCAAGATATTTGACTTTAGACGTCCTAGAAATTTGAATACAATTACAGTTTGTACAACTATGTGGCATTTGGCTGTGTGCAAAAATAGACAAAGAAACAGGCAACATAGTGGTTTTAGCCGCAAAAGTAATGTAATTTGTTTTACTGAGGTTAAGGGTAAGCAAGTTTAGGTTGAACCACCTCGTGATTATGTGTAACGCATGTTCAGCATTCGAACGCGCGCTCTCCCAGTCCTTTCCATGTACCAAAAGAGCTGTGTCATCTGCATATAACAAAATCTTGCAATTTGGGAGTTTAAGGTTACAAAGGTCATTTATATATATATTAAATAGGGTCGGTCCGAGAACACTGCCTTGCGGAATTCCATAAGTTAATACTTCGTCACGGCTTGTAAAGTTATCAATTACCACTTGCTGAGAACGACTTGTTAAGTAACTGCGAAAAATGTCAAGAGCAACACCACGAACGCCCACGTTTGAAAGTTTTTGTAACAGGAGAGGGATAGAGACAGTGTCAAAAGCTTTTGAGAGGTCCAAAAATATACCAATAGATTTAAGTGAAGATTCAAGATTTCTCACAACTCCGTCAGTCAAGTTCAATATAGCGTCTTCCGTTGACTTGCCGCGTCTGAAACCATATTGGTTGTCATGAATAGCTTTATTAGAGTCCAGAAAACCGGTAAGTCGCATATTAAGTATCTTTTCTAGAATTTTGGATAACGTAGTCAGAACAGAGATTGGCCTATAATTAAACAATGTCTCTATCCCCACTCTTGTATATAGGATGCACAATTGCCTTTTTGAAGGCCTCAGGAAAAACACCAGAGGCAAGGCAAAGATTAAAAACATGGACAAGCACAGGAGCCAACGTGTGTTTAGCAGCCTTGATAATAGATGTGGGTATGCCATCCCAGCCAGTCGTCGACGAATCTTTAAGGTTATTTATGATGCATTCAACCTCACTACGGTCTGTACTAAACAGGGTCATTGAATTGACTGGTGGGGAGTTATCGGGAAGAGTTTTGTCGTCCAAATTACTATAACTGTTATTTAAAATATTACCCGCTAATTCTTTACCAATGTTTGCGAAATAGTGATTTACCTTATTTATGGAAGAAAGAGGAGTATCAGAGGTTGCTAGAAGTTCGCTAGCTGTAGTATTCGTGGTGTTTATATTACCAATATTCTTAATAACATTCCAAGTAGCTTTAGGGTTTTTTTTTAATTTCTCAAATTCTAGGCGCTCAAATGTTTTCTTTACTTTTTTAATAAATTATTGAGGAAGTTTTTATACCTATTGTATATCAGACGTGCTGTTAAGTTTTCTGGGTCCTTTATACAGTTTTGGAAAAGTTTATCTCTGTTGCGCAAACATCTAAGGAGACCTGAAGTGATCCAAGGCTTTAAGATCCTTTTTCTACTTGGGATGTGAACGTTACGTGAATGTCGGGCTACCGTATCAGTAAGTACTTTAATAAGGTTCAAAGTTGATGTTTCAGCATCTTTACAGTTCAAAACGGAAGAAATCGGTGTTTTCTAATTCTGTAGTACAAGACTCAATGTTAAGTCTATGAGACATTCGTTTGGTAAAATGCGATACAGGTTTTACGTTACAACAAACAATAGACGGTGCGTGGTCTGTAATGAAAGATGTGAGGACCATAGTTGTGGCAATTGATTTTGTTTTTAGTATGATATGGTCGAGGCATTTAGTATGTCTAGTTGGGGTCACATGCACTGGCAACATTGCATGAGATGCAACTGTGTTTAGGTATGATTCCGAACAGTTATCGCAGCTGTTAGGCATGATGTCAATGTTTATATCACCTAAAATAGAAATATTATGAAAATCATTTAAATTAGCGAGGGTGGTATCCAATGAATGTATAAAATCATCAGTGTCTCGATAAGAAGGCGGACGGTAGATTCCAAGAATGGCCATTGTATTTGGAATTTTTATTAGAAGGCAACTAGCGCCCTTGAACTCTGGTGTACAACAGGAGTGAGTCAGGTCGTTTCTTATGTAGGCCACGACACCATCGTTTTGATTCGTATATGATGAAGCATAAGATGTAAATCCTTGGAGTATTGGTATAAATGGACATTTGCTCAGCCAGCACTCAGATAAAATAATTATATCTATATCAATGGTAATGCGTTGAAGAAGTGTAACAAGCAAATCAAAATTTTTGGAAATGCTTCTTATATTAACGTGGAATATTTTTAACATATTTTGAGGTTCCGAGGCAAAAGTCTTGCACTCCTCAGGTGAACAGTTATATGTGTGTGAGACCCTAATTAGTTCGATATCTTCAATAATCGAGGCTTCATTCATCATATAATAATGTATTATTTTCAACAAAGTCTGCATTAACAGAATAATTTAAAAGAATATTTTTACTTATCCTTGTACTGAGTAGAAGCATTGTTCTACACATAAAATAATAAGACTTGCATGGAAACAGACTATCATGTGCATAGTTTGTACTGAGGGTGTATATTGATTGTGTGTGTATGTGTGTAATATGATACAATGGATGATTGAGTGGAGAGTTAGTTTTGAGCATGTTGATGTGTGAGTGTATGTTATGAATGTAACCATGTTGTATAATACAATTTGTTAACTTATTTAAGAAAAACATAACCATTGCAGGAAAAGTCTGAAACAAGTTTGCAATATATACTAGTATTTCTAATGAATGCCTATCTCGTAAACAAATAATAGAACAGATTTTGTTGTATATAATAAATACATATCTAAATGTAGGTAATAACTTAGCTAATTTGAAATCCTTAAGTAATAGGGAAGCAATATTACAGCGTGTGATAAGGTAACGATCATAATTAATAAGTTTACGGCTACGGTACATATTAAGGATAGCAATTTTATACAATAAATATCAATCGCAACTAAGGGTTTTATAATGTAAAATATATACATATCTTGCCAAATAGCAATATGCCAGGTTTGGTAGCATATAATACAAGCACAACTTGTTGTAGCTATTAGCTTAAATAACTTTAAATACTTAAGAAGTAAGTATGCAATAAACCAGCATGTGAAAGAGTGAAATGTGAAAGAGCTGCGTTATATTAGGCTGAAAGGTGAGACAGTAATGAAATTTTAGTTTGTGACTTAACATTTAGCTTGGGTCCTTTTTCCGGGATTAATAACGTAAATATTATATGTACTAATTGCCATCTATCACAACCTATGTTGTAACTGTTGCCTTTCAATCTGGAGGGTGCAGGTTCAAATCCCGCCGCGAACTAATGCTTTTCGAATTTTTTAAACTATATGTATATTTAACCAACACTCTTCCGGTGAAGGAAAACATCGCGAGGAAATCTGAGCACGCTAACGAAGAGATTCAAAGGTTGTGCGTGAAGTCGACCAATCCACACTGGGTCTGCGTCGACGACTAAGGCCTATACACCCTATATGGGTAGGCTCGTGTCCCGTTGGGGACGACAATGACTCCCTTTGTGGACTGACTCTCGATTAATATTTTCGGATTAAATCTATACTTGTCTTATGCTTCGTTACACTACGTGAAATGTTTATACGCTTTGTATAGAAAGAATAAAAAATAGGATTGTTTGGATTCATCACAAATGTATAAAAACGTTGGGCATTCAAAATAACATCAGTATAAAAATAACATAATTTTGTTTTTAATTTATATTTTAAACACAAAATTTAACTACTATCCATCCATACAGTTCTCATATAATATTTTGTAAATTAATCATATCATTGAACTTCATATTCATATTTTCTTTGTACAGTTTATTTAACTCTCAACTTAATAATTTTCTTACTTTAAGTTTAAATTATTCTGGCTGAATAATTATTTTTTAGACCACTAATATCTGTTTTCATTCCATTTCGATTATGTTAATATGTAAAAAACTCATTCACACTTCATGTGAAACAATGTTTGTGTTTGTAAGTACCTAAAAAATATTATGCCGTTTAAAAAACATCAACGAAAGGCTCGTAGCGTCGTAGCTGCGCACGCGCAACTCACATGTGTGGTACGTTTTATACATGTAAAAGAATTCAACGGCGTGTGCTACGGATATATCGACATGCTACGAAACAAATTAATTGCATTAATATTATTATGGTTATTGCTGATAATAAATATGGTATTTATTTCTAAAATAACCTTATGTTGTACGGATTGAATTGCGTCTGTGGTCTAATGGCTCTAGTAAGCACAGGTTTAGACTGCGGGATCCGGAGGTTGTGGGTTTAAATCCCGTGGAGGAACGTCACTTTATGCGATTTTTCCCAATTTGGTTTGGACACTGCAGGCTGAATCACCTGATTGTGGACCGACAACCCATATGTGTAATGGTCGAGACGTCGGCTACTACACCAAGGGTTCCGGGTATCCCGGTCCTCTGCTTTTCTCATCCAGCCTCCACCAGCGACCTTTCGCAAGTCGTCGGTCCATCGGGCCGAAGCATCCTACGCTACGCTTGCCGAGATGCAGTCTCTACTCAAGAACTCGTCTGCTCCAACGGCCATCGGTTCTGCGTCATACGTGACCAGCCCACTGCCACTTCAACTTACGTATACGTATGTTTATCAGTTGCTTAGTACCCATACTACAGGCTTGACGCTTAACTTGGGGCTAGAGGGCGCTGTGTGAATGTCAGTGGATATTTATTTATTTAATGTCCAAAAAGAAAAATGATTTCGTACTTGGGAACATTAAGCTGTCGGTCGCGGCTCATATCTTAGGATGGTAGTCGTTAACACTCACCAATCCGCATTACCACGAGGCGCACGAGGTGGATTATGGCCCAAGTTCCCCATCATCATCAGCAGCTCATTAAACGTCCCCACCGAGGGGCACGAGCCTACCCGTATAAGGTGGTTAGGCCTTAGTCGTCCACGCGGGCCCAGTGCGGATTGGACGACTTCACACACAACCTTTGAATCTTTTCGCAGGCGTGCATCAAGGTTTCCTCACGATGTTTTCCTTCACCGTAAGAGCTTCGGATAACGTACATATATTTTCGAAAATTCAAAAACATATTGGTAAATGTCGGGATTTGCACCTCAGCCCTCCCAATAGGAAGGCGACAGTCCACACCATTGAACCACCGACGCTGATGACGATGACACGGGTTTTATGTACATTTTATCCGTTACAAAAATTGCTGACTAATAAAACAGACCTATAAAAGTAAAAATTCCCATTTAAGGGGCCGGCAACGCATCTCTACGCACTCTGGTACTTATTGGAAATATTTTATATATAATACTAGCTTTTGCGTGCGACTTCGTCCGCGTGGATTAGTTACTTTGGCCTAACGCTCTCTTTCACCCGCTACTTCGTTTATATAGGTGAGTTAAAACTGCGATATCTCATAAGATATTCATTTAAATTGAATGATGTAAAAGGCAATTTTGTTTAAAATGAAATACTTGTGATAAATAAAGTTTATTTGGATAAGGATTGATATCATATTTATGAAAATATCTTCGCAAAATGATGCATTATTTTAGAAAATATTTTTAGCAAAAAATATGTATATAGACTAACCTTAAAAGATAGACATGCTGTCGCAGACTTTTTTGTAGACCTTTAAAAGGGTAACAATACTTAATACATGACTTTTGCGAAACTTTAACCGTTACGCAGCGTACGCAGCGGAATCTCCAAGTAAGAAATTTTCCCTCCGGATTTTGAAAACATAATCATTGCTGCTCCGCTTTTATTGCTTGTAGCGTGATGATATATAGCCTATAGCCTTCCTCGATAAATGAGCTATCTAACGCTGAAAGAATTTTTCAAATCGGACCAGTAGTTCCTGAGATTAGCGCGTTCAAACAAACAAACAAACTCTTCAGCTTTATAATATTAGTATAGATAACAATATATTGATATATTGGCGTCGGTGTCATTCACCATCATATAAACCGTTTGATTAGTGCGCCAACATAAAAAAAAGGTTAGCGAGTTTGCAATAGACGACGCGATAAGGGTGTAAGTGTGTTAAATGATCCCACATTACACAGGTCATCGGTCCTCCGCACTTGCTAATGACCGTCCTAATTGCTTATTTGAGTTTGGCGAATTTGCTTTCAGTTACTTAATGCTTGGCTATGACCCTTTTGTATCACTGCAACACGCATACAATCGGGACTGGCTTTTACTTCGATTTTGCTTCTACCTTACCTTCTAGTTCCTCCGAGACCTTACCTGTGTAATCTTTGCTCTGGTGTTGTATTCTATTGTGTTAAGAATACTGTTGTGTTATTATAACTTTAGTGACGATTATAATATTTAGTGACGTTCGCACAGCGCCAACTACTCCCAAACTAAGCATTGAGCCTGTGATATGGGTACTAAACAACGGATAAACATACTTATATTTTTAAATACACACATTTTTGTAATTAATAATTTGTTTTTGATTTTTTCAATGTTGTATTTGCCAGTAAAGACATGTTTTTACACGTTTCACATAAATTACTTTATTGTAATGTATAATTATATGTCGCTGGAAAGTCTGTACCAATAATAAAAAATATGAAAAAATATTTCCTGGGGATCGAACCCTAAAACCTTGGTGTAAAACCCGACGTCTCAACCATCACCCCAGATGGGTAGTTACTTTGAGGTTAACATAAGCCACGGACTGTTGCCACGCTGTCTGCCACTTTCTACCAGGAAACTTAAGCTTAGGCGTTATTAGAAACAGTGTAATCACACGTATCAGTGCGGAACGCATCTGGGATGACAACGCATTGCAGCGGCGATCGCGCGTGAATACACATACACACCAAAATACACCTTTTACTTGTGCAATTAAGATTAAAATCGAATACAGTTCCAAATCTTAAATCTGCAAGGGAGATTCTTCTTTACGTGCGAGTATTAAGGTTGGTTTAAGCTTGATTGGTGGTTTTAAGAATGGTCAGAGCTGACGTTCTGGTCGGCATGGCGCGTCGAATCGTCATCCGGTGGTAGACGTGATTTCTTGAAGAAAGCCAAATCAATGGAACGCAGTGGACGATGGAGTCCGATTGTATTGAGATGGGGCCGGGAAATAAGCGGATTTTTATTACTGTATTATATAATAATATAATTTAGATATTATACATGGGTATAATATATTTTTCTTTTCTTTGACTCATCATTTTGAAATGGTTAACTCTAGTTTTTTGTAAGCTGAAATATTACCTAATGTTTAATAAATGTATTTATATGTCTGTAACTACTTATGTTTTATAAATCAGGTTCTTTAATTATACCACAATATAATCGTTATAATTACCATAAATTCAATAGGTTCGAAAGGGAAACCTTTACCGGCAAGCACAGCATAGGACGGTGACCCACAATTTAGACAGACAACCTTATGAATAGTGTTATGGTAGGGGATGGGAATTAGTTCAAGTTCAAGAGATTTTCTTGTAGACGATGTTGACAAACACATAAGTTTTGTAATC
Organism: Leucinodes orbonalis; assembly: GCA_019425675.1. Taxonomy (NCBI): domain Eukaryota; kingdom Metazoa; phylum Arthropoda; class Insecta; order Lepidoptera; family Crambidae; genus Leucinodes; species Leucinodes orbonalis. Next base: position 45,852 of record PQWD01011660.1, on the reverse strand, counting down.
TTATAATAATTACATGGGTATCGCAATATAACTCAATCGCTATTTTAATGGCCGTATTCTATCACCAAGTGAGAGAGCTAGTACATTTCGGTACCCAAACTGGAAAATCCATTCATGAAGATGGTTCTTATTCAAGCTTAAGAGATACTATGAACTGTTCATAACCAGAACCTAATGAAATTATACTCAAACAAGCACTTCAATACCATTTTGTATCAAACGATTATTTTTATAGCAGTTGAGTTGGGACCTGATGAATGAAGTAAGTGAATGAAATAACTAAAGAACTATGTGTTTGTTCATCAGTTCATCATTTTGCTGGCTTAGTGGTTCTTTAATCGGATAGACTTTTTGCTATTGATTGTTTAAGTCTTTATATCTACATCAGCTCATTAAACGTCTCCTATTAACCATATTCATGTACTTTGTTTGGTAAATAAATACATCTTATACAATGAAACACAAAGACCAATACTAACAGATGTGCACGCACACAAATGTTTATACAGTTACTTAAAAAGGGCCTACTTCTTTGGTGAAGTGTTTTAATACAATATTCTCATGCTTGGTAGGTTTTTCAGATAGCAGTACATACAATCGTAATCGGCTAGATGTACTGAGAAAGCAACAATTTAATTCTTATCAGACGTCACCACCGCACCTGGTGAACATTGGAGAAATTTTAAATATGTTTGAGTCAATATAAGTCTTTTCAAGTTATATCAGTGGACTTATACGGACATTCTTTCACACGCGTTTGTCTCTGAGTAGGAAGCAATCGCAGATGTGTATGGCATACGTACCTATAGCATCGATAGGAAATGTAACTACTATCGATAAATATTATCTAAAATCGTGCCATCACGTCATATTTCAGATAAAAACAACAAAAGTTAAAACCCTAATGCCTAATTGGCCATATTTCCCCAACGGTCATTGCCCCGCGACTGTTGCGAAACTGGTAATTCCATTTTTAAAAGTGCAAAGCTCCAGTGACCTCGGTGCTCCTTTTTAATTTCAATAGTGGGGTAGCGCTCAAGGTCGCCGCCCGACCGAGGGGACAGTTTTACGATCAGCTGACACTCTCCCGCCATTGTGGAATGATATAATCTGTGCGGTGCAGAAAAAAATAATGTCAAAACTCACTTCAAACTTTTTTTTCCAAATGTCACGCATATGTTATATTTTTTGCTATGGTATTACATCAAAAGTATTGGATATAGGATTGTAACTTTGCATTAGGTACTTGTAGTAATTAGGAGCCCACTTGCACAAACAATCTTAAATCATTAGATTCATATCTCGGGTACAAAAATGTTGCTGATTGTTGAGCTTGATTATATCATCATATCCTAAAAGAAATCTTCATAAATTTAAAAATAATTATAAAAATTACATTTGTTTTTTTATATTATCAGATACTGTCCCCATAAAATAGTTACAACCAGTTGCATCTCAGTTCCTAAGTTGGCCCCAAATAAAAAAAGCTATGAACCACGAGCGTGGACCGCGGGAGGGGTGTCGGTCACTTCCCCCTCCCGTTTTTATCTCAAGTCAAGGGCGCGTGGGGCAGGTTCGGCCGGCCGGCGGCTATTGACATTCTGTTTTCAAATTTACCTACTTTTCCCATTGTCCGTAACTTTTAAATATTGCGGGGTCGCTGAACTTGAGTGGCCAGTGAGTAGCCCCTTTGCGTAAACCGATTTGGTTGCGGGTACCGAAATTTGTACTGTCATACTGGATGTTATATATTGTTTGAGAAGTTTAGTTGAACACTCGAGTGCGTATAGACGAAATTAGGGACAAGTTTGAATAAAATTTTAAGTGATACTTAAACAAAACTTGAACGTTTCCAAAACAATTGAACTCTTAGCTGCTCTATGAATATCGCGGAAAACAGGTTTACAGGTTACATTTCGGGGAGTGTGCGAAGGAACTACACGAATTAATTCCACCAGCCCCATTTCCCCATCTATCTGGTTACAAGTCGCAGGCGAGCGTTCCATCCTTACGTGGTTGACATCCCACGTATCCGCACAACCCGCTATTTAGCCTCTTTCCTAAATCACACCGCAGAGGAATGCAACTCGTTGCCTCCTTGCGTGTTCCCCGAGCGTTACAACCTGGCCGTCTTCAAGGCAAGTGTAAATAGGCTGTTTCTAAACGGGCATGATCCCTCGCCGCATCATAACTTGTCATCAGGTGAGATAGCAGTCAAATCAAGATAAAAAAATCTTCTTCTTCTTTAAGTTATCTACGCTAATGCTTCTGTCGTGGGCAGGATAGCGAAGTAGAATAGGATCTCACTACCAGTTAGCGAGCTGGTCGTCCTGATCACTTAACAACAGAAAAATAAATGTATTATTTATGTCCATTACATATTTTAGGTGTTTCCCTACGCGATAAGATCCGGAACACGATATCCGTAGGAGAACTAGAGTGACCGACATAGCCCACAGGATAAGCAAGTTGAAGTGGCAGTGGAGGACATAGTGCGTAGAACCGATGGCCGATGGGCGGAAAGGTTCTCGAGTGGCGTCCGCGTAACGGAAAACGAAGCGTAGACCGACCCCCAACCAGATGGTCTGATGATGGTTAAGGTGGCAGGTAGCAGATGGATGTCAACTGCAAGGGATCGGTCCCGTGGAAATCATTAGGGGAGGCCTTCGTTCAGCAGTGGACTTTCTAGGTTGTAATGATGATGATGATTACATATTTTACTAAATCTGGATTCCAGGCGGTTCAATGTTTAATAAAATTATGATTAGCATGTATTGTGTCTATAGATTTGATAAGAAGCTTCATAAGAGCGTTATGTTAAGTGCTTTTACCGTAATGATATGTAATTCTTTTTCATAATAAATCTTCTTCTATTTTATAAAGGTGTGAATAAGAGTCGTATATACCTTTGGATTTATCAAGCTGCACGGACTGATGGACAAGATACCCCCGTCTGTACACAACTTAATACTAGCTAGTTATGTTACCGCTAAACTATCTGATTTGGCTTTAATTATTTAAATTAAAAATACATTTATAAAAAATTTGGGTATCGAAAGCGTCGGTGGCTAAATGGTGTGGACTATTGCCTTCCTACTGGGAGGGTGCAGGTTCAAATCCCGCCACGTACCAATGTGATTTCAAATATTCGAAATTATCGTTTTTTCTTATATTTCTCGCTCTTACTGTGAAAGAAAACATCGTGAGGAAACCTGAAAAGATTCAAAAGGTTGTGCGTGAAGTCGGCCAATCCGCACTGGGCCCGCGTGGACGACAAAGGCCTAAACATCCTATACGGGTAGGCTCGTGCCCCTCGGTGGGGACGTTCAATGAGCTGATGATATTTAGACATTTTGGGTATTTTGTTTCCCAGACCTATTTAGGAGATAAAATTATTAATTTTTAAATAACAAATATTGGTTAAATTAGCACATTAGTAATGAAGTGATCAATGTATCGATTGAAATATTCATATATGAACAGGTTGCAGCCGCCATCTTTTGGGACCCAAACCACTTTCAGCTAAACCATGCTTTCTGTCAACCATAGAACTAGAGTCTGGTCAGCCATCAATACGCACCGATATAGCGGATTTTCATCTCAACCTCTAAATACATCTACAAAAAAATCAAAAATTTTAAGTTGTTATATGTGTCTAAAATAATTTTGAAAAAAGAATACCCAATATTGGTTATACCTAGTTTAAAAAATTTTTATTAAAAAAGAACACAAACACTTTAAACATTTAAAATACGATTCAAAATTTCAAGGATGTACTGTTTCCAGTTGTACCGCGTCATAGACATATCGACGTACACACAAAAAGGCGCACAGCTTGAGTGACAGGACCGCCGAAAAACCGATGTCGATATTCGATAACAACAAAGCACCCGCCGCCGCTCTATCGACGCGCGTGTGCTGCGCGTGAATGCTATCGATGCTAGAGATGGACCCGCATCGATAACTCGCATTACAGAATAGTGATGAGCCAGATCTAATCGTGCACGCTTTTTGTCTCATGTGAGTACGTTATTGTTGGACTGTTTTGATTTCGTGGGAAAAGGTGCGTCTGTGAACCTGTATGTTGTTATATGAAATTAGAAAGAGTTGTTTGTTTTGATTACATCGATGTTATAAAAAATACGTTTACGTTTATATGTCCTACGCTTTTATCATATTTTATTAACCGGCAACTTTTCGCAAGTCATTGGTTATACAGTAAGATTTTTTCTATTTGATTTATTAGCGAATGGTCTTTTTTCTGTCACCAACCTAATGTCGAATACATAATAATTCTCAGCTTTAAAAAAGGTAACTCAAATCAGGTTAATTTCATTCTTTTCCGTAAAACGGCAAACGCATATTCAAAATTTATTTATTGCTTCTCAAAGGTTAAAATATACATGTCAGTTGTGGAAGTCTCACTTTTAAGCATAGCAATGCCTGTACCAGGAGACTCCCGTTCTTCGTACATTCTTTTTACAAGTGCCTTCTTGATTTGCGAGAAAAAAATAAAAAAGTTCACAATTTCCAAATAACAAACCAATTCCAAGAATTTATTACAATGAAGGATAACAACAATACTACAACCAATATTAATCGTATAAATATATTCACACCTTTTGCATTTGTATGTGTACTTGAGTGTGTAGGTTGTAAGAGTGTAATATAGAAAGTCACAACCTAACCCTATGTTTAATAGTCGCCATCTAAACGAATACAATGCATAGATGGTAGAACAAATTTGACATTCATTAGAGTGTTCTTTATGGACCTAAATTAAATAATATATGTTAGATATATTCAAATACAGATAAATATCAGCAAACATAAAATAAAAATATCACCAGCGTAGTCAGCGTTGTCAAGCCCACATTTGTGCGAGTAACCTATAGAATAGGTTCTAATCAACCGCTAAGCATACACATATAGTTTTTATTTGTAAATAAAATAACTACACACACAGAAAACCACACGTTAACAGTAGTAAACAAGTGAACTGACTGATTGAACCCAAACACGGTACGCTTGACATAAGGCACCTCAACCATATATTACAGCGGTCATAATATCTTCCTAGTAGTAATTTAATTACCTTGTGTTATCCATGAAAGCCTCCAACTCCTCGTAACTCTGTTCTCTTAATCCATCTAGTAATAATCGTTTTACACTCATGGAATGGTTTACTATATATTTGTAGCACTTTATTCACTTTATTATACAGGAATGCTGATCGTGATTCGAACTGTATTTTTGCAAATTTTGTTTTTCTACGAGGAGCATGTGCTACTATGTAGTTTCTTCTCCTACCCTCTGTAGGCGAAGTGTAGACTACAGACTTATGTGTTTTTAGTACTGTTTGTACGATATACAATTTACGTACTGTTAGTAGTTTACTAATTTGTACAGGTTTTCTGTCGAGAAGGCCCTTTTTTGAAGTACATTATTTTTAGCAGTGAACGTTGTGCTCTCTCTAACTCCAGAAAATGTGTCTTGAGAGCACCCCCCATATTGGGATACAGTATATTAAAATAGATTGAACAAGAGAGGTGTAGATTACGTTCAGTAAGTTTATTGACTTACCTGAAGTGCTTACTATATCTTTAGGCGCTATGTGTCTCAGAGACTTAAAAATCCAGTTGAATTTGCGTATACGCGAAGACATTTGTTCAATTTGAGGATACCACGATAACCTCTGGTCCAATACAACCCCTAAATATTTGATGAACTGTACTTTTTTTAGTTGTGGACAGTTACATGTATTGTCAAGGCCATTTGTATTCGAGCAAGTGTGTATTTTAATATTAAAATCTTGGTATGGCTGAGAGCTGTTCTTAATACTGAAGCATATATAATTGGTCTTGTCAGTGTTGAGAGTTAGTAAATTATTTCTCAGCCACAACGCAATACTAGCTAAACCCCTCTCCGCACTCCCCTTCACACCAACCCAACTGCTACCGGTGAAGACGATTGCAGTGTCATCAGCATAGGAGTATATGTGTGCATCAGCAGCGGACATGTTACACAGGTCATTAATATAGATTAAAAATAATGTAGGGCCTAGCACACTTCCCTGGGGCAAACCGCATGAAACTTCAATGTCTTCACTTAAACAGTCAGTAAGCTTTACTTTTTGTTTTCTGTTGGTCAAATAGTCTTTAAATATTTTTAATTGATTATCTCTTATGCCAATTTTTTCTAATTTATGTAGGAGGATGTGGTTAGAAACCGTGTCAAAGGCTTTTTTTAGGTCTATAAAAACTGAAAGACATTTTGTGCCTTTATCAACTTGTTCAGTAAGTAAAGTACTTATATGTGTAACCGCATCCTCAGTGGAGATTCCATGTCTAAATCCAAATTGGTTCGGAGACAGAATGTTATATGTATTAAGGTAACTTAGCAAACGATTATTTAATATTTTTTCTAAAATTTTTGCTAACACAGGAAGGACAGATATAGGTCTATAGTTATTGATGTTATCTTTATTCCCACTTTTATGAACCGGCGTTATTATAGATCTTTTAAGTGAATTCGGAAATATACCTGTCGCGAAACAGAGGTTTGCCAAGTGTGTCAATATAGGCACAATTGCATCTTTGACATGCTTTAAAAAGTTTGTGGAAATATTATCCCAACCCGGAGCACTATTTGCTTTTAAGTTCATGATTATACTATTTATTTCTGCTGGATCCGTATCCAAGAGAACAAATGATTGGGCTTGGATTGGCAATTCAGAAATGTATTGATTAATAGTGTTTTCACTTAACGTTTTGCTAATATTTTCAGCTAGTGTGTTACCAATACTTGCGAAGTATTTGTTTATGTAATTCGCAGAATCCAGAGCATTTTCTTTTAAGTTCTCCAATTCAGAGTTTACATTAGAAGTACTATTAGTGTAAGTAAGCTTTTTTATGTTTTTCCAGAGTAATTTATTGTCATGAATTGATTTAGTGAGTAAGTTACGATCATACTGTCTTTTTAATTTTTTAATGAGGTTATTGCAATAATTTCTGTAACGCATAAAGGTTATTTTTTTTATATCGTTTCCAGGGTCTTGTCGATGAAGTTTCTGAGCTTATTACGATTTTTTATACATTTTAGAATGCCGCTTGTTATCCATGGCTTTATTATACGCTTACTTTTAGGAATTGTTATTGTAGTTGTATTTGTGAGTATACTTTCAGAGAGGATTTGGATCAGTTTATCAGTTAATAAGTTAGGATCGGTGTAGAGAAATAGTTCCTTGATTTGATTACTATTTTTTAATTGTTCTAAAGCATTTTCCAAATTTGTTACAGATGTCTTTTTGGTTGTTGATACTTTTTGTTTGGATTTAGTTACAGACAGAAAGGTTGTCAAATGATCTGTGATTGTAGTGTTTAAAATAGCTATAAATGCTGAATGATTTTTTGTATTTATTTTAAGCATGAAATGATCTAGACATGTCCTTTCCCGCGTGGCTATAGTGTGTCCAGGTAAGATTCCATATGCTGATAACATGTCAAGGTAAGATAAACGATTTTTTTTGTCCGAGGATTTTTCATGTTCTACGGGCAGTATATTTATATTAATGTCACCTGCAATAATAATGTTATTCCGAGAACCAATACTTGTTAGGTGATGAGAAAGCGATTCCAGAAAATGAACTGCGTTATAGTTAGACGGTGAGCGGTAAATACCAAGTATAGAGTGGGCAAGAATATCTATCTGGATTGCCGTCGCGTGGGTTAATTGAATTTCAGACACTTTTGCTTTTAGACTTTCTTTAACATAAACAACCACTCCGTCATTTTGGTTCTGTTGACGTGTGGTAGCAAATCCCTTATAGTTTTTTAAATTTGGAATAGGTTTATCAGCATGTAAGCGGCACTCGGATAGGATAATGACATCAACTTCGATGGCCAACGAAGATAAATTAATTAGAAAGTCATTGAAATTGCAGTAGATGCTTCTGATATTTTGTGAAATAATTGTTAGATTAGATTTATTTGCGCTATAGTATTTAGGGAGATCAGCACAGTCACACTTGATTGCTTTTGCTATATCTAATTTATCTATATATTTCATTTCGTTGATTTTATCACACATATATAATATTTATTAAATACGTTAGTAGTTTCAGCAAAGGTATAATATTATTAATATTTAAGTAGGTAGTATGGTATTGGGTTAAGTAGGTAAAGTTAAAATGCGCACAAAAGCACAGAGTCAACATTAATAATGAATTACAAGAACAAAAACAGCTGTGGACCAAACCATAACAAAACAACAGCACAGAAAATACTAAAATATGTATATTATAATATAGGGTTATATTCTGTATGTATATGATGCTATGCCTAGGCATATCACATTGCATGCATGTTCTATGTTGTGTGGACAAATAATAGTGGCTGCATATATGTATGATATCTCGTGCCCCTCGGTGGGGACTTTAAGTAGCTGATGATGATGATGAAAGGATTTCATTTTGAGCTTGATTTCGGCTTGATACACGAAAAATGCTACATACGACCACTTCGACTATCTACCTAGTACATATTATTATTATATATATATATTACTCCTTTTCCGTCCGAGACACGATTGCGAGCAGACGTGTGCGAATTCTTTCCGTGAATATCATATATCATATGTATGGGGTATATATATTGGTAATGAAAAATATGTGTATGTTTACACAACGGTTTTACATTTATGTATAAAAAATGTACAAAGGTATGGTGAATGTAGCTTTTTCCTAGAATAACACAGTGTTGTATGCTACTACAATTATTACTACGTATGGCTATTTATTAACATGCAAATCAAATAAAAGAGACAAAATATAAAACAGACTGATGTCACAGACAACAAAAAATATGGTTGAATTATATAAGGAATCAGTCATGAAATATGGGCTAAGTTTTGTATCTGGGATTCATTAGTAATATGAACTACTCTTGTATTATCGTCTTGTCTAACCAGTACCTTGCCATAGGAGTCCAGCAGTACTTATATTTCCTGTCTTCACTAGGTCTCGGGCCAGAAAAAACAAACGAGCTCCTTTGGGAGTGAGCTGCTCCGAAATGAACACAGGTGAATCCTCCTGGGTGTGAGTCCCAAGTGTTTCGCTTGTATTTTTATTTATTTCTAATATTAAATCCTTGGCCTTTTTGAGTAGATCACATTTAAGCAAAGTTGATCCAAGCTCCACTATAATGGGCTGCTCAAGTGGGCGTCGTTTACGGGATGATAACCGGTAAATATCTTTTATATCACGAGGCTCCATGTCCACGTTAATGTTCTTGGACAAACATATCAACATGTTAATTAAGTCTTCTTGAGTCTCCTTTGTTTTTCTCGGCACATTTTTGAGTTCAATACTGGTTTTACGTGAGACTCGTTGCAAGTCCTCTATCTTCTCTTCCAGAAACACCATGTTCTCTCGATCCATTTTAGCCTGTGTCTCTAATATGCTTATTTTTTTCTGAAACTCCTCGTTTTGACTAGTTAGTAGGCTGATTGACTGGTCGATGTTATAACTAGTTAGTTGTATTTCTTTTAGGTCCGAAATTATGCCTTGTAACTGAGCTTGCTGTGTAGACATAAAGGATGTCATCAATTTTCTCATTTCCTCCTTAAAGCTACTGAATTCACCAGGTAAGTCTTCCTCTCTCATCCTTTTTGTACGTTGAGACACAAATCCGGGGGGTGTATTATCCAAACCGAATTCACTGATGTTTGATTCCGAGAGCGATTTGTTATTCATAGCTGTCTGAAGTTCAGATAACGTAGCCGGGCGTAGCAAGTTATAGTAGGTACTAAGACCGGTAGGCGGGGCGGCTCGTGACGTCAGGCGCAGCTACGCATCAAAGGAGCGAGTCAAAAAATGGCAACTGCACTCTTTCTGCGAGAGAGGTGCGGGCTGGATTCGCATGCGACAGCTGTGGGCGCTAGACGCCGGTTACAAATGGAATATTTAATTAGGAATGCACAGGTGATAGTGGGCCTAATTCTTATTACACAAAAGGCTTGAGGTCGTTTGCACAAAGTTCACTGATTCACGGAAAGAATTCGCACACGTCTGCTCGCAATCGTGTCTCGGACGGAAAAGTAATAATATATATAATAATAATATATGTACTAGGTAGATAGTCGAAGTGGTCGTATGTAGCATTTTTCGTGTGTCAAGCCGAAATCAAGCTCAAAATGAAATCCTTTCATCATCATCATCAGCTACTTAAAAGTCCCCACCGAGGGGCACGAGCCTACCCGTGAAAGGTGTATAGGCTAGGCCTTAGTCATTCACGCGGGCTCGGTGTCGATTGGCTGACTTCACGTACAACCTTTGAATATCTTCGCAGGCGGGCGCAGGTTTCCACGCGGTGTTTTCCTTCATAGTAAGAGCGTCGGATAGATGCACTTACATATAATTTAGAAAAAGGGATAAATCCATTAAATACATAATTTAGAATTGAAGATTCAAAAAACATTTATTTAAATAAAATATTTGAACCATAGACTTCTAAAAAATATTTTTTATACGTCTTTGATTTGAACACACGAATTTTAAATAAAGTGTTCTTTTCAACTGATGAGAACCCATCTCGAATCTTAATAGTTACAATGTTAATATTTTTATTCAAAATTTAAGCTTAATATCATGAAGTGCGGCTTTATTCAGCAGTATATCGAAATTTCATTTCACAAGTTCTAATAAAATATACCTTTCATCATCAGCTCATTAGACGTCCCCACCGAGGGGCACGAGCCTATCCGTATAGGGTGATTAGGCCTTAGTCGTCCACGCGGGCCCAGTGCGGATTGGACGACTTCACACACAACCTTTAAATCTCTTTGCAGACCTGCATGAAGGTTTCCTCACGATGTTTTCCTTCACCGTAAGAGCGTCGGATAACGTACATATAATTTCGAAAATTCGAAAACACATTGGTACGTGTCGGGATTTGAACCTCAGCCCTCCCGGTAGGAAGGTGACAGTCCAAACCATTGAGCCACCGAGGCTCCTTAAATATACCTTTATTTTTTAGTAATTCGTTTTAGATTTTCTTCTAGAAATAAACCAGTACCTACTACTTATCCTTTTTCTTACGTAAGCTGTTTCCACACGTCCGTGGCACGTCTCGAGCACGTTTATCCCGTGGCAAATAAATGTTGAAATATATTTAATACTTGCTTTTGCCCGCGGCTTCGCTCGCATTAAATTCGGGATAACAAGGTACTTTCATTTATCCCTCCCTCGAACTTTAAAGGTTTCGGGGTCAATTTCAGATTTTTTTTAGCAAAAATATGTTATAGTGAGCTAACCTTAAAAGATAGACATATGCTGTCGCGGACTTTTTTGTAGACCTTTAAAAGTAGAACAATAATCTGATACATGACTTTAGTGTAACTTTAACCGTTTACGCAGCGTACGCAGCGGAAGCTCGAAGTATGAAAAATACCCCGATTTTGAAACATTCTTCATTGCTGCTTCTATTACTCGTAGCGTGATGATATATAGCCTATAGCCTTCCTCGATAAAAAAGCTATCTAACACTGAAAGAATTTTTCAATCGAACCAGTAGTTCCTGAGATTAGCGCGTTCAAACAAACAAACAAACTCTTCAGCTTTATATATTAGTATAGATGTATTTGGGATTTATTTATAGTATTGGAGAACGTCAGTGGTTCATTGGCGTGGACTGTTGCCTTGCTACCGGGAGGGCGCAGGTTCAAATCCCGCCCCGTACCAACGTGATTCGATTTTTATGTACGTTTATCCGACACTTTTACTGTGAAGGAAAACATCGCGGGGAAACCTGCGCACGCCTGCGAAGAGATTCAAAGGTTGTGCGTGAAGTTATTCAATGAACACTGGGCCCGCGTGGACGACTAATGCCTATATACCCTTTACGGGTAGGCTCGTGCCCCTCTGTGTGGACGTTTAATGGGCTGATGATGATGATTGGAGTAACTACGGAGTTTTTTGTTGGATTATTCGCACTGAAGAATAGTGGATGCAATTATAAAACTCCTTAACCGCCGTTGGATATATCCAACAAGAACAATATATTTTCTATCCTATTCATATTTAACCTATCGCAGTCCACTGCTGGACATAGTTCTCCCCCATTCGCGCCAGATATCCCGGTCCTCCGCTTTTATCATCGAGCCTCCACCAGCGACCGCCCGCGAGTCGTCGGTCCATCGTATATTTTCTATTGTGTCTGAAATCGTGGCGGTTAAAAGGTTAAATTAAAATGCGATTTTAATGCAAATCATGAAAATTAAAGATATTTGAGAGTAACCCACTCAAAAGACTAAACAGTCAAATTTCTATACAATTCATCTGTTCGCCACAGAGGTTCACGAAAACTTGATTAGGTACTTCGTATCGAACATAAAGATTACCCGTTGCGTGACTTAAATATTCATCATCATCTTTATTTGGTAGTGAGACATTAACAAAATGGGTTCACGAATCGGCTCACAATTAAGGCTTAATGTGCAAACAATATAATTAAGTGTGTCCTGATAATGGCCGCCGGGTAGGCTTTAACTCCGACCAGTAACTGTACCAAACGACAAAGGTGCCGTGTAATAGACACCATAAACAAATCAAAACCATCAATTGCGAAATGCGCTCGCCCCCTACGTATTATATCGTACTAGCTGTTTCCCGCGGTATTACTCGTTTCAGACATTCTCCCTCAGTTAAACATAACCTAGAAACGCGGCGAGCGGCCGTCGCACGGTCAAAACGGTTTTACGTGAAAGAAATAAACATTTTTATTATATTTTTTTAAAGCATTGATTTTTTCTAAAATTAAAAGTATTGTTTAAAATAAAAGTAATGTAGGTTTTTCCTTATTAGATCGGCTATCTGACTAAAAAAGTCCAGCTGTTTTAGTAATTACCCGAAACAAACAGACAGACATACAAAATATTAAAAAATATATACGTATAAATATATTCATATGCATGAAGAAAGATAATTCCGTGTTTCGTTTGGCACGTTAAGCCGCGGTCACGGCTACAATCTTAGAATGGTGGTCATTGACACCCGCCAATCCGCATTGGGCCCGCGTGCTGGGTTACGACCCAATCTCCCCATAGCTATACTGCGCGGGAAGGCCTGTGCCCTGCAGTGGGCCGTTATAGGCTGATGTCGATGATGATATTCAAACATTGTAATTGACACTGTCCTGATAATAGCCGTTGGGTAGTCATTAACTGGGACCAGTAACTATACAAAGGTGCTGGATAAAAAACACCATAAAGTAATCAAAATCATCAATTGCGAAATGCGCTCGCCCACGCGCGTTATGCCCCAGATGTGGTTTGCGCACAGGGTTGATAATTATAAATAAATTAATATCCACTGACATTCACACAGCGCCATCTAGCCCCAAGTTAAGCGTGACGCCTGTTGTATGGGTACTAAACCACGGATAAACATACTAATATACTTTTTTTGTAAATCCAAAAAAAACAGAGTATAGAGAAGCCGTTAACGACCCATATGGCGTAATTGTAGATGTCGGATTTGGACCAAGGGTTTCGGATTCGTGTCCCGGACAGTACACACATTTGTGTGCGTGAACATGTCTGTATTGATTTGGGTGTTTCCTATAGGTATGTATGGTCACTTTCGCGACTAGTCATTTTCTCAAACAGTCATTTTCGCAGAATGTTTATTTTATTTCGTTTTTTTTTATGTTTTGGTATATTACATTTACTATAAAAGTAGGATCGATATCGTTTTTAATTTAATGATAAAAAACAATCACCATTGAACCAATATACATAGAAAAAGAATCTGTGAACTGCGAAAATGATTTTACGATGACCATTTGCGAAAACGATGATCTGCGTTGAAACCACCAAAATGAATAAAAAACAAACAATTTTTTCAAACTCTGTAGGCCACAAATTGTCCCAGTTGTCATTATTATTTAAAAGACTTCAGAGGACGTGACGCCCTTCATATGATAAGGCTGAGAGCCCTTTAAAGGGTGAGAGCCCTCTGCGCTCGTCAATTGCCCGGTGAAGCTGTAAAAGCCATCTACCAAGAGACTCATTTAGAAAAACTGATCTTTATAAAAAACAGTGTAGATTAACAATTTGACTAGTTTTACGACCCATTTGGTATAATGGATGAGATGTTAGCTACTTCACCAACAATCCCGGGTTTAATCCTTGGCCAGTATAAACATTTGTTTGCATGAACATGTCTGTTTGTATTGGTCTGAGTATTCATATTGTTACGAATTCACGTAATTTAAATGACATTAAATATGGCGGCTAATATGTGACGTTAGTCCACCATAGAGTATGACATGCGAATAGCAAAGAGTCTAGCATGTTCTAGATATTTCGCGAACTATGTAGCTCAGCGGCCGGACAGGTATATAAGGCGGACCGACGGGTGCGCCGGCAGTCTTGTGTTCTACTCAAGAGCGAACGAAAAGCGAAGTACCTGCGACTACAAGGAAGAAGCGAGTGATACAGAGATATCGAAGGGATCGTCGAGTGAGAAGAGTTGACAAGTGATTATAACGTGTGTGTGCGGACATTATACGGACTCATCAAGTGTTGTGTTATAGTGTGCAGTATTAATTATGGATTATAGTGCGTGTGTTAATTGACTAATTAGTGAGAGTGTAAGTGTTATTAGTGTTGTGTGTAATTTATAGTGGTTAGTTAATAAAGTGTGTTACCGTGTTATTCTTCGTGTTCGGCAATAATTTATCCGGAACCCCCAGCTCGTAACAATATGTATAGTATGTACGTATTAAAAAAGTATGTTCATCCGTTGTTTAGAATCCATATTAAAAGTTTCACGCTTTAGGGCTAGTAGCGCTGTGTGAATGTCGGTAGATATTTATACAACATCAGTATGGATTATTAATTTGCTAATTATTATAAAGGTTGTGGCAGCCCTACACCGCTGATGTACGCCAGTCGGGCGGGTGATGGTGGAACTAATCTTCTTAATTTCATTGAAGATAATTCGTGGGTTTTGCATATGAAGTGCTAAGCTCGCAATTTATAGGTTTCCTTTTTGGGAAGTCCATGTGCAGTGTTTTATTATTAGAACAAAATGTATTCAACCATCGTCATCAAATACGTTCTTCGACACTTAGCATTGCCTGAATGACTGAGGTCCAATTGCAGAATTATTGCATTGCCCCTGCGGTCTAGTAGTTTGACCTTAGCTTAATCTAGTTATAGTTAGTTATAATTATAAGTTTTTTTTTATGTTATAAGTGTACAGGACGGTCTGGACGCTCACCTGATGGTAAGTGATACGCCAAACCATGACAGAGTGGCATTAAAGGAGACCAACAACTGATAGACAGTTATTATTCTCCATCAATGCCAAACTGCTCCCGTCACCCGAGACAACAGATGTTAGGTCTCTTATACCAGGTAATTTCACTAGCTACAGTGCCCTCATCCCGAAACACAAAAGTGCATAGCACTCCTGTTTCACGGGATGATATCTGGCACTGCGGTGGTACCTACCTAGATGACTCAGTATCGAGTCTACCACCTAGTAAAGCAGAGTAGTAAGTATTTTTGGATTTAAATTATTCGCCTCGCAAGATTTTGGACAGTAAAAGTAATTTTGTGTTTTTATTTATAGCAAAGCTGGCAAATAGGCGACTTGCGAAAAGCCGGGATATCTAGAGAAAAATGAGGGAGACCTCTGTCCAGTGGACTGCGATAGGTTGAAGAAAGAGAAAAAGCGAAAGGAAAACGGGTAGACGAATCCCCATTTGATAAAATATGCCTTCGCCTTTGTACACTCGTATCTCCATAGATACCACGAATTAGCGGTTGACCTTTAGAGAGAAAAATAAAGAAAGAAGGATAAAGGAAATGCAATGTGCTGATACCGGGCTCACTCAAAAAACATAATTATTTTTTTAACCAAGTTGCATCACTTGTGAGATCGTCAACTGAACACACTAGCTGTTGCCATCGAGTGTTAGTAGACGGAATGACTGTTATGAAATAACAAAATGAATAAACTGCACCCACCCAATGCCGGTGACGTCGCAGTCCCTTTGCGCTATTTGTCGGTGTCGGTAATTAGATACAAATACTCTTTATTCCGTAGACGATGGACTATTGCATGCGTGGAGACGACATAAGTGTAAGTTTTATTTAAGATGAAAAGCATCGATATAACTTAAAATTCAATTATTAAAAAATATATAAATAAACAATAAAATGTTATTCATAATAATCTTAACTGAATAACAATAATTTATTAAAATCTATTGAAGTCATTAAAAGTTAAATTCAAATAAAATCTAAATAAAATTAAATCGCAAAACTACATAGTATGAATATGATACATATATATATTAAAATTAATTAAAATTATTTCTGCACATAAATACATTTAATTTACCCAAATAATGACGAATCAATAAATATTAAAATAATATCAATATAAATGTCAAGTCAGTTAAGGCCTTAATTATATTATAATTGTTTTGTATAATATGAGCCCAAGGTGACTCCTCGTCTCTCCTACTTGCCGTGCCCTACAGGGTCCATAAATGTACTTACCTATATTGTTTTAACATCTATGTTACTTATGGAGTGCAATAAGATATGAATAAGTGCATTATTAATCGATCCATGTAGTGTAATTGGTTGAGATGTCGGCTCTTACACCAAGGGTTCCGGGTTCGATCCCCGGGCAGTACAAACATTTGTGTGCATGAACTACCGGGCAGTACAAACTATAGAATGCAATAATAACTGAATATTGAGTTACATATACTAGGTTACCGTAGTACAGACATTCATTCACTTGACTCCCTGAGGTGAGCGACCTTACCGTATCGTTCACACAATGACACCTATTTTCAATTGTTTTTCATAACTGGCTCCAAGTGTGCCTTATGCATTTTTACATTTAAAGCAAAAAAAATTCGATAAAATAACTGAAAAAAGTAAAGCATGTGTGTGCTGCTCCACGCAGTCCGCAGTTCCCAGTGGCCTATCAAGTATCAGCACATGGTGCGGTTGTTAAAAATACTCTCGCTCTTATTCGCCACCATCCGGTTGCCATCCGTCTGATGTCTCTGTCCAAACAAATATGAAGAACAGAGACGGCATCACTGCTCTT
This sequence comes from Leucinodes orbonalis, assembly GCA_019425675.1. Classification (NCBI taxonomy): domain Eukaryota; kingdom Metazoa; phylum Arthropoda; class Insecta; order Lepidoptera; family Crambidae; genus Leucinodes; species Leucinodes orbonalis. Next base: position 28,718 of record PQWD01011660.1, on the reverse strand, counting down.
CATTTTTCCGAATCGATAACTAAAGAAAAATAAAATAACATTAGCTGGCAAAATAAATTTGTGTACTTATGTTCATAATTACATATTTGGGGAATTAATTCACCGAGATCTGAGACCCAGACTAAAATCCAAGAGGATCCAGGTTCGCACCCCGGTTTAGAAACGAGTTTTTGAGACGAACAATTATATAATTTACTATCGATTTTATTCATAGGCAATTGCAATTCTGTATTCATGGCAAATGCAATAATTAGTGCGTTCTGTTGACGATTGCACAATGCAAATAATCATCCATCCAACCAACCAGTGGAATGGTAGACGAACGAACGAACGAACTATTATATAGTCCCTCCGTTCTTCAGAAGGCATGTTATGCCTTCGGTCCTTGCTACTATCCTAGGATCATCATCATCAGCTCATTATACGTCCCCACCGTAAGCTCTAGAGAGCTTTGGCTGTAACACGCGGGCTGTAGGTGTTTACGACTACCATCCTAGCGTCGGTGGCTTAATGGTGTGTACTGTTGCCTTCCGTTCGAACGGGCGCAGTTTCAAATCTCGCCACGTACCAATGTGTTTTAGAATTTTCGAAATTAAATGTACGTTATCCAACGCTCAATGTGCTTGACGTCGGCCAATCCGCATTGGGCCCTAAGGGTAGGCTCGTGCCCCTCGGTGAGGACGTTTAATGAGATGATGATGATGAAACAAATATTGTATTGTATAAGACAATATTATTAAAAAAGGTTTAAGTAGCCTCCAAGTCCACCAAAGGACTGTCACGGACTGTTTAAAAGTTAGTCATTTGCATCCCATTGAGACGACCCTCCGTGGTGTCGGGACTCGGGAGGTCCGGGATAATTACCAACTCATGCGGGTTACAGATGACGTGATAACATTCGGATTGAGCTTGTAAATTATTATTGCTCGGGCCACTATTATAATTATTTTGGCTGGCGACACTCCTCAGTGAGCAAGCTTCGTAACGTTAAGTGATTTTTAATGTATACATTATTTTGTTCTTTATTGTTAGTTCAAGTAACAAAGGACGAAGGATGAAGTATAATGGATGTAGTATTTCAATGTTTAGAGCTTATTTTGTACAAGTGCATTTGTTATGGAAAGGGTGATTGAAAAATATTATGTCGAGCTCTTCTGTGCTACGACAGACACTTGAAACCATTGTTTTAGCATATTATCATCTAAGATACAGTCCCAAACACAATCTGTAACACGTGGAGTTCCTCAGGGCTCGATTTTGGCTCCAATCCTGTACATTCTGTACAGTATATGGTTGGTTGTATTTCACACTGCAGGTATCACATGTATGCAGATGATTTGCAATTATAAGTACATTTCATTCAGACCTGCTGACTACACGAGTGCAGTTTCCAAGTGGAATGGGGACCTGGCTCGAATTTCTGCATGGTGTGACTCCAACAACCTCACCTTAAACGCAAAAAAATCAAAAATGTTACTCATAGGCAGCAAAAGAAATGTTCAACGGTTTGACAAGCAGTCACTGGGCATACAGATAAATGGAGTAGACATTGTACGTGTTCATGAGGCTAGGAATCTGGGGCTAGTTCTCGACGGCCACTTGAATTTTGAAAAGCACATTGCCGAATGCTCCCGAAATTGTTTCTACCGCCTCAAGATTTTGTACAAATTTCAACCATATTTAAGCCAGCGGATGAGAATACTTTTGTGTGATTCGCTTATCTTGTCTAAGCTCAGTTACGGCGATGTAGTTTATGGTCTTGTCTGCTTAAGAGAACTTCAAAGTGTGTGCAGCGTATTCAAAATGCATGCGCTCGTTTCTGTTTTCCGATACCACCACGCTCACATGTCACTCCATTTTTAAATGCTGCCAATCAACTGAGAATGGAAGCTCGTAGAAACTTCACCTAGCCACCCAGTTCGACTTCGAGGTCATAAGAACGGAGAGACCGCGATACCTTTTTGGAGAAGCTTGAGTGGGCTCAGGACCAACGCAGATTTCCAAAAAGAACTTGCACTCACACATTTCTCACGGCGAGACATCGCACTGTGCTTTTCAGAGGGTCTTTCAGATTCGCAGCGTTGCGGTGCTGGAATGATTTGCCTCCTCCGTTGCGTGACCTGAGAACACAAGCCGCGTTTAGAAAGCGTCTCAAAATCTATTTTCTGTTAACCCAAAAGTCAGACCAACCTTCGGAGTTTTCACATCTTGATGTAAGTTCGGCGAACTTAACAAGGCTTTAGCTTTTCCTTTCACCATCTACCATTATTATTATTTTTTAACCAAGTCCCCAGCAAATATAAATAACCTTCTTGTTTTGTCAGTATTTCTTTAGTTAAAGTGATTGCATTGAAATTGGTTAATGCTGCAAACAAAATGTAAAAACCAAATACGTTTTAGTAATTTTATATTGTAAGTTTTCGTTCTGGGTAATGTAACTTTTCTGTGTTTTAATTTCTAAATTAATATTATGTACTTGTATATTCTTTATTATTATTTTCATGTGCTTTTTTTCCTTTTTTGTTCTGTTCAAAGTTCGTTTTTTTTTATATTTTAGTATACAATTATTGTAATTTTAATAAGTGCGTGTCCGAAGTTGAAATAACCTCATTTTAAATTCAGTGACGATAACTCGTTCTTTTAGGTCCCGTCAGAATATCGTTGTTGTTACGGTACGCGTCTGATACAGGCAGGCGCGCGTCGTTTCAACTTATGCCGAGGCGGGTCCTATTGACCTCTATTTTTTTGTTTCGTTTTACTTGTAAAATTTGTTGATTGATTTTTCTTTCTTTCTTTTCTTTCTTTCTATCTCTCTTAAACCTATTGCAGTCCAATGCTGGACATAGGTCTACCCCATTTTGCGCCAGACATCCCGGTCCTCCGCTTTTCTCATCCAGATTCCACCAGCGATCTTTCGCAAATCGTCGGTCCATCAGGCTGCGTCCTACGCTACGCTTGCCAAGACGCAGTCTCCACTCCAGAACTCGTCTGCTCCAACGGCCATCGGTCCTGCGACATACGTGACCAGTCCACTGCCACTTGAACTTGCTGATCCGGCGGGCTATGTCGGTAACTTTAGTTCTCTTACGGATTAAATCATTTCTGATCTAATCCCTAAGAAAGACCCCAAGCATAGCTCGCTCCATTGCGCGTTGAGTGACTTTGAACTAATGAACCAATCCCGCAGTCAGTGGTCATGTCTCAGCTGCGTATGTTAGCACGGGTAGGACGCATTGCTCAAAGACTTGTCTTTAAGCATTACGGAATAGTTGACGTTAGGACAAGACGTAGCTTACCAATGCCGCCCAGCCCAACTGAATCCTCCTACTAGCCTCCCTCTCGAAGTTATGCCGGCCAAGTTGGATAGTTTGGTTAGGTAGATATTCCCTGCACAACCTTGAGACGGACGCCATCGACGCATATCGGTTGTGGCATGACACGACTGTTGAACATGACTTTCGTCTTGTCCAAATTCATGCCAAGCCCAACTCGTCGGGAAGATTCATTAAGGCTGTTCAGCATCACCGCAAGCTCTTCCGATGACTCTGCCACGATAACGATATCGTCAGCAAAACGAAGATGAGAAATAAACTCTCCATTGACGTTGACGCCTCGTTCAGACCAGTCCAGGGTCTTGAAGACATCCTTCAATGCGTTTATGAACAGTTTCGGGGATATAACATCCCCTGTCTTGGATCTGAACGGTCATCGTCGCTGCGTTGGAGAGATACTTCATCACCTCGATATATCGCCAGTCGATACCGCATCGCTGCAGAGCCTCCAGAACAGCCCAGGTCTTCGATTTTCTTTATAAGCTGCCGAACAGTATGGATGTGGTCCACGGTGCTGAAGCCTTTTCGAAACCCAGCCTGCTCCGGTGGTTGGAATTCGTCAAGTCTTATGGCAAGACGGTTCGCTACAACTCTGGAAAACAACTTATAGACGTGGCTCAGAAGCGCTCCCGGTCCCGCTATAATTCTTCAAGAGAGTTTTGTCAACCTTCTTGAAGAACAAGACGACAACACTTCTGGACCACGCCTCTGGTGTAGTTCCTTGGTGGATGACGGCATTAAAGAGCTCGACTAATGCCCTAAGGACGGGCTGTCCACTGGCTTTTAGGAGCTCTGTCGTAATACCGTCATCCCCCGGGGCCCTCCCATTCCTAAGTTGCTCCAAGGCTGCACCAATGTGCCTTAGTGGGGCACGTGGATCTTCGGTGTCCTCGGTCTGTGGCTGATGAGCGCTCGATGAATACAGTCGTCCATAGAATTTCTCAACCTCTTCCAGGATCTGTGGGCGAGTCGCAAGTAATTGCCCATCTGCTGTCTTAAGCTTAACCAGATGGCTCTTCCCAATTGTTCTAGATGTTACTTTATGTTTACAAAAAAGTATACAAGTATGTTGATTCGTTGTTATTAAGTATCTATAATACAAGCTTCCCGCTGAATTATGGGGCCAGATGCCACTATGTGTTGGTAGATATTATTCATTAAAATATTTTACGGTGTTGCCAAACATTTCTCATTTGCACGTTCATAAGTGCCATTGTCAGAACTCGTATTTTTAAAGAAGAAGAAAGTGAAGCTGAAGAGCTGCCTCCAGGCAGTGATCTTCCCTGGACGATCTGGAAAACTGAATAGACTGCGGTTGGTTGTTGGCCAATCGGGTAAGATAGGGATATTCCAGAAGCAGTATGTGCAACTGTGGTGCCCCTTAGACAGTGGAACACCTACTGTCTTGACACACTGTGCGGTTTCCGGGACCTTTGGATGGCAAATGAAAGGGCGATTAAAGTGGACCAATATTGGTCGCCTTACCATATTTAACATGTGGAATCATATCGACTCTATAAGAAGTATGTAGGTATAATATAATATTCGTAGATCTATGCACTTCAATGCAATTTAAGAATACGTCAAGAATGCTGACTACCCTGACTCTGGAGCGAGATTGTTTGCTGAGTGGGCACTTTGATTGTTATTTCAAGACGCTTAGGAAGCGTTGCACTTTCCAGTGTTTTCTGTGCAGTCTTTATAGCATTCCAAGCGTTTTCCCAATCGATATTTTATTATATTATTAATGACAGGTACTAACTTTAACCAATTCTTTTGCCCCATGCGCGGAGCACTAACATAATATTACAATAATTAAATTTCAAAATAATCTTAAACTAAAAAGAGTGCGGACCATGAGTCTGTAGATGTAATTTTATTAATAAAAAAAATTCAGGTACTTATATTTTTAGTATGTAATAAAATGTATTGACAGATTTGATTAAATACTAATTTTAATTTAATAACAATTACAAATCTCGAAACATCATCTGATATTATTAAGTGCTCCTATTATTAAATACTAACATTTTTTCGTTAAATTCCTAGAGAGAAGATTCCTATATAGGACTTTTCGATAATAGACGAGACTTTACAGTCATTTCTAAGAGAGTAAGGTAGTTCGACCATGAAATGCAAATTATTAGGGGTCACACAGCGAGACCTCACAGTGACATTGTATGGGCTGCACTTACGGCTAATTATCATACTGGTTCTTATTATTTTGGCCAGGTACATTATCAGAGGTCATAAGGTCGAAGGGCCTTCCCTCTCTAAAAATTAACATGCACATGCCTTGTATCATGTGAATGGAACATGTTTGAACGTTCAATGTCAAATACAGCTTGATAAGTTCATGTTCTAATTAAAATGTTTACACTTATCTAATGACAACTTTCGGCAAGTTAATTTTTATCATCATCATTACAGTCTAAAACGTCCACTGCTGAATGAAGGCCTTCCCTAATGATTTCCCTTGCAGTTGACATCCATATGTTTATCTGCTATTAAAAATTTACTTGCTTTACTTTATGATCCACTGCTGGACTTTTTTACCGATTGCAAAGGGTTAGCAGTAATCTCCAAGCTTGGTAGGTGGTTTTGAGACAGTAGTTTAACTTTGAAAAGTCAAGTGTAGTAAGTTAGTGTCAGCAACACGTATCTGAATGTTTTATCTCTTAGCCACATCGTACGGCATACGCCGGTAGAGTAGGAGTGACGACAATTGTATTTAGCTTCACCTTTTTTATAAATACCATATACAGATAAACTTTGTGTTTGAGACACCAAATCTTAGATGTCTATAATTTAAAGCTTCAAATAAATTGAAAATGTATTTTGCGTAATCAACTTGTTTTATTAGGTCCTCCGCGTGGTTTGCTTCCGCTGTTTACCCTTGTCCCGACTCAACAGTAATGTTTTGGTATAACTGTATTGTAATTCGGAGGATGACACAGTGGAATTATCTACTGAATATTGTGATTGTTCCTAACGTTAAAAGTTATACAAAGTTTTGGGATTACAAGTGAACCAAGGCAATACTTGCTTACAACTTATTGACAAAATAAATTAAGAAAAGGCTTGTCGTAAATGAAAACATCGACAAAATCAAACTGGCAGTATTTAGTAAGTGATTCTTGTATTTATAATATCTGCACGGGATCAGAACTACGTTGCCGAAAGCTACTAGCACTTTTGCCTGTCAAATTGATACAAGTTTCACACGAATGACTCAATTATATTCACTCACGTCAAAAAGTAGCGCTACAAATGAAAGTCGAAGCATGCTTAAAGGGAGAGCGCGCACAGAAAACTAATTATTTAATGTTACGCACTTCCCTGACCAGCCAATGAAAACCCCCCGTTCTCTCACAAACAGACTGATTTGAATTGCATAATAATAGGTTCGGAGATACGCAGAGCTCTTTTGTCAATGGTCGAGTTTCACGCATACTGCGCTCGGTAATAGGCATGATGACTGAGGTCTGGAATCGTTAGAATTATTTAATATTATTACAAAGAAGGGTTAAAAAAACGATGTGCCAACTCTCAGCTTGATAAATCATGTTTTATAAATTTTATTAGTCTGTTGTTTAAAGTACATTAAAGATAAAAACAAATACAAAGTATAACACATACAATTAATAGCAACTTTTGAAATGAAACCATTTTAAAAACAAAATTCATAAACTATGCGCACTAACTACTGAGACCTGACGTCATAAATAGGTAGCCATTTGTATGAAAAGTTTTTGGGAAAGCCCATTAATGTGTTTTTAGAATTGGAAAATCTCTGTGAGTTTTAATGTTATCGGAGTAATTTTTTAACAATGTTTCTATTATTAAGCGGGCCATCGATATCAAAGCAGAAAACAAAATTGTCATCATCACTATTGCGATACTTCAGTGTGTTTTAATGATAACAGAGTCATTATTTTACCAAGGTTTCTTTTATTATGAAGTCCATTGAACATCAGCATCATCATCAGCTCATTATACGTCGCCACCGAGGGACACAAGCTTACCCCTATAATATGTTGTATAGGCCGTAGTCGTCTATCGATACCAAAGCAGGAAAAAAATGACCTGTCCACTGCGTTCACACGGAGTTGTGTGATTCAAATGTTTACTTTTAATCGGGAATAAGTCATTCCCGGGAATCAGGTGTTGCGCAAACAATCAAGGCTCAAATGTTTATCGCGACAGTGACAGTAATACGCTTCGCTTTAAAGTTGCTTTTACAAATTCGACGTCATTTGAATTAGAAATTGAGGAATACGATTTAGCTGTTTAAAGGTTTGCTTGGAAGGCTATTTAATAAATAATAATTGGCTACCTGTTGTTATTTGTGTATATATTTTTTTGTGTTTCATTGCTGTTAGTCCTCCTATGAAATAAATAAACTGTTTTATGTGTTTGCTTGAATATTAAATATTTCATCTTTAGATGAAATTGACGACTTCAGAACTTAAAGTTTTTATTAAATATACATAGATTCTTTGTTGACTTTTAAGCTGTTAGTGGTGTTTATAGATCACTTATAAATATAATCAACAACTGATTCGCCCTATTACCTATATTAGATGAAAGCCTTTGAATTTAATCTGTTCAAAAGAATACCTAATGTTTCACTAACTAAAGTGTCCTTTCTCTGAAACACCAGAATTTTTCATCCAAAACGGACAGACGTTAGTCCTCTTATGCAATATTTTTGGGCCGTTACAACTACAAGGGATCGATAATAATAAATATCCACTTACACACAGCGCCATCTAGCCCTGTATTAAGCGAGGAGCTTGTATTACAGGTAGGTAGCCCCGTATTAAGCGAGGAGCTTGTATTACAGGTAGGTAGCCCTGTATTAAGCGAGGAGCTTGTACTCGTATTACAGGTAGGTAGCCCTGTATTAAGCGAGGAGCTTGTATTACAGGTAGGTAGCCCCGTATTAAGCAAGGAGCTTCTATTACATGTAGGTAGCCCCGTATTAAGCGAGGAGCTTGTATTACAGGTAGGTAGCCCCATATTTAGCGAGGAGCTTCTATTACAGGTAGGTAGCCCCGTATTTAGCGAGGAGCTTGTATTACAGGTAGGTAGCCCCGTATTAAGCGAGGAGATTCTATTACAGGTACTAATCAACTGATAAACATAGTGATAAACTTTTTTTTGTAAATATATTCGTAATAAACATAGAAACAACCAGACTATTGCAAACAGACATGTTCAATGTTCATGCACACAAATGTTTGCACTGCCCGGGGATCGAACCCGGAACCCTTGATGTAAATCGATCGTCGATCAACGCGGAATGGTGTTCACGACTGTCTCCCTAAGACTTCTAAAGCACGGAGGGACTCGACATTATGAATTTGGCCACCCATCTTGATAACCAACCATTGTGATAGATGCTGCGCTTACACGATCGTCAACAAAACGTGCTAGCCGCTACGCCATTGATTGTTGCAAACGAAGGATCAAAATTATACCTTTCCTCGTAACAATATTTATTTGTACGACCCATATGGTGTAATGGTAGAGATGTCGGCTATTAGACCAAGCGTTCCGGGCTCGATCTGTTTGTAATGTTTTCATTGTAGGGAACACGCCTTCCCTCACGGCTTAACGTGTCCTGCCCACAAAAAAATGATTTCCTTCACAATCAGTAGGTTTAGCCAACAATATCCTAGCCAAACTAGGCAAAATCACACTATAGCTATGTTTAGCTATTACGATGCGTGTCCCCGTGGTATTCGAACCTGCTATTCCCGGATCAAGCAATCTAAAACCAACACTCAGTCTACTCGCCCGTCGCTCGCGCGACTCGCCACTCGCGCAAATCAATAGTAAACTTATAATTCAAGCCTAACAAGCTTACCGCGAGCTAGGTTATATCAGCATTATTCATTAACTTGTGAAATAATTATTGCGGTGTGCATAACTGGTATAACATAAATACAAGATAACGTTAACCTCTGAGAACAAATCACGCCGCCCACGCGATCTCATAACCCATCATGGATGTGCCGTGGGCGGGTAAAAACATTCGCTTATTCGAACGGGAAATTTGCAATCTACGTTATGAATTGGGTTTGTATTAAATTAGTGTTTATCGTGAGGTGACGGCAGCTTAGAATTTCATTGTCACCGCTACTCTTTAAAGCTTTTTTTTACTTTTAAAGCTGAACTTCTAATAATAATATTTTAAAGTGGTAACGGTAATCAGAACTCCGTAATTGCAACGCTACAACACAAGAAAATTTGATAAAAACAATATAAATTTTATAACCATTTGCGTGAAGTCGGCCAATCAGCACTGGGCTCGCGCGGACGACTACGGCATACACCCTTTACGGGTAGGCTCACGTCCACAGACATCGGAATAACGATAATAACTGAATAACAACGTGTATTGGGAAATCTATGCTCACGTCCCTCGGTGGAGACTAAAGATTTCCAATACACGAGATGGGGCGAGACGCGTTTAAAGTCCGACAAATGTATGCACAGCAGCATACACTGGCTGCCAGTTCACGCTCTGTGTAAGTCGCGTCCAGACGCACGCATTTTAGAAGAAAATACCGTTTATTTTCCAAATGCCGTCTGTGCAATAGTAATCCATCATCGCAGTGATTTAGTAATTTAGCAAATAGTGGAATAACTTTTCACAGGTAAGAACCGAAAACTTGATTTATAATTAAAAAGGATATTTAAACGAATCGTCCGTTTTTATTCATGAAAACATTCACTGTAAATTCTTTGTAAGGATCTCGGTAGTTATATTACAATGCGGCTGTGCTAACTGTTCGTCGTTATATGTGCGTAATGGTTAGCGAAACATTACTCGTGTTCCACTAGAACCATTATTCGGTAGTGCGGCCCCTGACCGCGTCGTTGTACAAACTCCTAGTGAGAACCATTTTATCGACCCACCTATCGATACATTCGATGCAGTCTTGTATGAAGCGGAAGGTTTTTGTTATTATTTTACAAATAATTTCTTTAATAGACAAATAATTATATAAGATGAACAAATAGTGATTTATTTATGACTTTTTAACATTTATCATTATATTATGTCTGCCCTTTTTGAAGCTATTCTATAATAATAGTATCTAATATTTAAGGTTCCCAGAAGATCAGAGTTGTAAGTTTTACGTTTATTATAACATGGAATAAGTACCCTTTAGAAGACAAATATTTATGTTAATTTTACCATATCTACTCGTACATACTCGTATCTGCCTTGTGTGTTGCTATTTAAAAAAATATATGTNGCTATTACTCTCAATGAGCAGCGTCAGAATAAAACCGACAGCCCCACTATCGTCTGTTTTTATTGGTCTGGATGTGTTCTATATATATAGGATACTTTTATATGTTGTTTAGTATGCATATTACAGGCTAATGGTTAGTAAGGGGATAGATGGCGCTGTGTATCAGTGAACATTTATTTATTAAACTACCAATCCATTGGATATTATGATCATCTTAACCCGCTGTCGCTTATGGCTTGCGCGGTTGTGATTGCCGCCGTAACGAAGGCTTGTGTCGCCGACACGCGCCGCACTTCATTTGGGCGCGAGCTTCTCACAAAAATCAACATGAAAGCGTACATTTGCTACAATTTGCAATTGGATTTAATCATATCATGCGACGTGTTTGGAAACAATTTTGTGTATTAAGAGATCCTTTCATTTGGACATGACAAGTTTTTATTTATTTATTTTTTGAACCTTTTAGTATACTTAAATATTAATGTTTTGGTTAAGCATCAAATTTTGAATTTCAGGATTTCTTAAATATCGATGTAATGGTGTTCAATTACTATATCAAGTGTTTTTATGTGTTTAGGCACTTAGTTTTTTTGTATTCTTAGCTTTGGTATTAAGTTTTAATTTGTATAGTATTTGTGTTTCTATTTTAATATTTCTTTTGAAAAGACAAACTTTAAAAAGTTTTTATGACACAAAGTGATACGATGTTATTATATATTTTTTGTACTAATATTATTTTTATAGTGAATTTAACTTATATTTTATTTATTCTAGTGATTATATTTCGGTAATTGTATTGATAACGATAAAATGTCCGTGTGTGCAGATTTTCTTCAATAATAAAGAGAAAAATGTTTTACAAAGAACGAAGACCGAAAAATTAATATTACTATAAGTATTCCTTTTATTTTATTTACAATTTATATAGGCCTTAGTCGTCCACGCGGGCCCAGTGCGGATTGGACGACTTCACACACTACCTTCGAATCTCTTCGCAGGCGTGCATGAAGGTTTCCTCACGATGTTTTCCTTCACCGGCCTAATCACCCTGTACGGGTAGGCTCGTGCCCCTCGGTGGGGACGTTTAATGAGCTGATGATGATGATGATGACAATTTATATGGAATGTGTATATTATTCGAACGATATTGAAACAGACTGATCTATGCCACAGGCCTTTGTTCCGCAGGGCCGACTATATGAAGCGGTCATTAGACAGGAAAAACGTAATATTTTGCCCCAACAATGTCCGCTTTAGTATGCACAAAGGGCTCCATTATCAAGTCAGTGTTGTACTGATGTACATGGCTGCACCTAACCATTATCATTCAATAATTATTTTCCTGTCCAAGAGCGTCGGTGGCTCAATGATGTGGACTGCTGCCCTCCTACCGAGAGGACTGAGGTTCAAATCCCGCCACGTACTAATATAATTCGAATTTTCGAAAATTACTTATATGTACGTTATCCGACGCTCTTACGGTGAAGGAAAACGTCGTGAGGAAACTGCGCATGTCTGCCAAGGGATTCAAAGGTTGTGCGTGAAGTCATCCAACCCGCACTAGGCCTGAGTGGACGACTAAGGCCTAATCCCCTATACGGGTAGGCTCGTGCCCCTCGGTGGGGACGTTTAATGAGCTGATGTTGATCTCGCTTTGAGGGTCTTATACAACAACATGTTCCGGGTGCTGGTGGGACTGCCAAGATTTTGCAGTGCATCTGGCATGTATGATGATGCGGACGTATACGATGTTCATGCATTATTCAGAAGATAAATCTCTCAACCGATGCTTGGCAGTTCAACAGTATTCTAAGGGTGTTAACAGGAAGATGGGATAGTGCGCTGATGCACTGGATCATGGCCCTAATAAACCCAAACACGAAACAAACTTACTATGTAAATTAAAACTTAAAATTTTAAAGAGTACTAACAGTAGATGATAGAAAAAAATCTTACTAACAAAAATGGACCGTAGATATCTCAGATAAATATTTAAAAAAAAATTGTCTGTCAATTCAATAAAGAAAATAATTTCATCGAATGAGATTCAAAGAATCTTTGTATGAACCACCATTCGGCGAAGGCTTGTTTTCAAATAGTGTTCATAAAAAAAAACAAAACAAAACACCTTTAAGAAGATAATAAAAACAATTAGGCGAGTGCGAGGTGACTTTGACAACAAAAAAGAGAAAAACACCAGCGTATCGGGATCGACTAAGATCCGTATCTACAACTCATCAACATTTAAACATGTTCTCTGGCCTCTTATGTTAATTAATTAAAATGAGGTACGAACACTTTACGCATTGTTTGTTTTATCGTCCACGTTTTCTAAACACGCCCGCACAAGTGTTACCTAACTCTAGAAACTACGTCCGGAAGTCAGAATTTGGGATCATTTTAGAATAGTTTCTATCGGCACAGTGTGAATCTGTATATTTCCTGTGTGTTCGTAAATTTCATCGGTTTTGTAACAATAGTCTATGTTTGAAATTCTCACATTAAGTTAGAAGACAATTTATTGGCATAGTACGATTCACGAAAGACCACAAATGGCGCTTTCTACGCAAGATGTTGGTATGATTTTAATAATAGTGAAACGATAGTGTTTAAGACACCTGTCGTCTATAATACTTAAGTTCAATACTTTACCATTGTATTTTATACCTATGTTCATAAATATCTGCTTATATTTAGATATTATCCTATGTGTAAGTAATTTAGTATGTATAAAGTAAAAATACTGTAATAAATTAACTTACAAAGTCGTACATTTTATAACCATAGTTCGGGAACTCCATGTATTTTCGCGTTTATTTTGTTGAATATATTTAAATGCCTAAAACTGTTAATTCAATAGTCTGGTTTCAAATTATAATGAATGTGACTTTAATGCTTATCGTTATAGTAGATAACTGAATAACGAACTGGTAAACTAGAAGGTTATCTATAAAATTAATGTCAAAGATATGAAGTTCATTGTCACTCGTAAGAAAATGATGATTATTCGGGGTTTTATAGTATTTGGTTACTAATTATTTTATAATTTAGTGCAATATCTTAACATCTATTTTGTTTCTAATTCATATAAAGCTCCGATAACTTAATCTGATATTGCGAACGTATGATTGCAGCATTTTTAATTTTTTATACTATTAAAGGTTCGCATTTGACGCCGCCTTGCCTGATGTTAAGCACAGACGATAAGTCTTTGATGGAGCACGCGTACCTAGATAAGAAACTATTCACTCTTGATTTAAAGACCCCCAAATTGTACATTTCGGGAACACAAACTCCGGCGAGTTCCACAGGCAAAAAGCTGTTGTGAAGTAAATTACCTTTTCATTCGAAAACGCCAAGCTTCTTTGAAGCCATTAATACTAAAAGAAATCCAGAAAATAAAGGTAAATATATTGGCTACAAATTCTCATGCTTTTTTCTATTATCGACGCCTACTAAAATAAACATCCAAATTTCTGCAACAAGTAATGTGTTTGAGTTGAATCATAATGAAGATGCCACGATGTGCTCTCAAAGCTGAAAGCACGTGTCATCTAATTTAATTTATTGTAAACTGCTACTGATTGCTTTGATTAATTTAAGAACAGCCAATTAGCTAATATTGATGTTTGTTTACTCTCGCGCAGAGTGAACCTTATTTTGGTGTCCATGTCAACGCTGCATATGTCTATATTGCAAAGGTATATCGAACTATCTCGCCTTAGATATCATGCTACTGATAAGAGCTTTGAACTTTGAGCTCAGTATTGTAATAAAGACAGTGTCAATATTTACCCTTTTGAGGCCTGAGAACTCGCCGGACAACTTGAAACCCGAAACAAGATAAAAATGAATCGGCACGGTTTTAATGGTACTTGAAGTTATAACATTCTCATTAAAGAAAGTCGTAACATCACATGCAGCGGAAAGCGTATAATTACAACGGCAGAACAACCATAAATACGCCATTAAGCACCTTACGAATATTACGAATTTTAATTAACACTTGCATGGATTGGAAAGTGCGAGCGGCCTTGCAAGTAGCGTTTTAGTGGTGTCCAATTTGTCGATATCCACCGGGTTATCGATAACGTGTAGTTTTGGGACGTGTCATGCATGAGACCCCCCGGCGGGGCCGCGCCGGCTCAGTCGGCGAGAGGCGACAGTACGAGCACGACGTCGGCGCACGCGCCGTCCGTTCACCCCGAGTGCCGAGTGCGCGCGCGATCGTCAGCTGTCAAAAATCTGACGTTTCGTAACAATCAACTCGTGAATTTGTACCGTCACGCGGTGGAACACCAAAGCGGATTGCAGCGTGGCCCTGCCCTGTTATGGCGCGGGAATTTCTCATATGAATAATTCACTTAATGTTTTGACGTACCGGCTGTGCTAGTGATGTGAGCAAATTGAGCTGGTGTGTTGTGTGTAACGCGACTGTTTGTGTTGTTATGCTGTTATCATGCCGCATTGATGTCTTTTGACGCTGATATGTCTATTATTAGCGAACTGAGATGGCTGCAAGACGACGAACTGTTTGCACTCACATTGCAAAACGGTAAGTGTGACGTGTGAGCATCCTTATTGTTTACTACATAGTAGGTGTTCGGTACTCGAAACATTCAGAGCTCGCATATGTTGTGTATGTCTCATCACTACACCGATTGTTCCACTTATAATGTATAGCGGTGTCCTAATTACGAATTCCATCAACAACAAAATGTGCCTTACGAATAACAAATGAGCATACCTACGAGCACAGCAATTGCCTACTTGTGTACTGTTTAACGCCAATTTAAGTTAATTACTGTGTCACTACCCGTATCAAAATCCAAAGTGAATTGTAAAATCTAATACATTACAACAAAAATTTACAACACAACGGATATTGCAACATTTAATTAATGCACTATTATAAACCGAAAAACTTAAAAGAATAACACCTAAATTTTGATGACGATAATAGTATGAGAGACCACGAAAAATTCAACAAGATATTAAGGTTTAATGGAGTGTTACAAAAAGAACCCTAAAAGCGATTAGGTGAACCATAAAAAGTGCTAGGCAAATTAAACGCGTTTCACAAGGTCATCGTTATTAATAACAACAACATTATTTACCACATAGGACCATTTTACGACACTGTATCGTGTTTGTGTGAGCAGTAGTCGACCAAGTCTAATCAACTCCATATTGATTTTGATCTTGATCGAGCGTTCGATAAGGTGTAAATGGTTCAAGGCTTTTTGAAAAATATTTGCATCTTCAATGTAACATTGGAGTTTCTTAACACGTTGAACTCTAATTTAACAACATAAATTTTAAGATCTTATAGACTGATAAAGATTATGAAATTTAAGATAATCGTACTGATATTTGCTGTATCCTTTTTATGTGCAATATTTGCACTGCTCAATGTAAACTCTGAATGCAAGAGTCTTTAACACACTTACTCAAAGTACAGGGTAGTTTCTGTCAGAATAAGTATTTGCTTGATAGTAGCGGGGTTTACGCCGTGACACAGTCGTACCGGTAGGTGAGTAGGAAATAGCGTCCAAGGTGAGCTAGATTCCGGCGACCGCCTGTTTACACAGCTTGAAGACTTCATTACTCGTAGGCTGCACTGCACTCTTACGAGGCTCCTTTTACCAGTAAACGTTGATGTTGCTTATAACATTTTGACATTGACCTTATGGTGTGGGGTGATCTACAATCCATTCTTATTTACGTTTACGCTACTAGCCTTGCATAAACATGGAGTATAGTTGCTTCACTTTTACTTGAGCCGAATGATCTATTGCTTGAAAATACTGCAACACTTACTGATTTGCAATTTGAAAGGTTTTTGCGCCGATATGAAACTGTCTCTATCTGTATCAAACTGTGGATCTATCCATATGTCGGTAATGTCTGGAATAAAAAATGATAAGACTGGATTACAAAGTATTTGAAGAGTTAATTCTTCATCAGTAGTTCTTCGTTAAATAAATCGATTTAAATTTATACAAAGTAGCTAAATTCATAAACTAAACAAAACCTGATCCTGCCAAAAATATTCCAAGAAAATGTTATTTATTTATTTGGAAGACCAACAGCTTCAGAACAGTATAAAAAATCATAATAATAACAATAAGCCAATTACAGGTTTTCACTTATAGTAATATAATGAACTACGACAATAACAACAAATCACAAAATAACAAAACAAATAAACATATATGTTAAATATATATACACAAATACTATGTGTGTATATATGTATTTACACACAAATACGTACACACGACGACGACGTGTTTTCGAGACGAATATATAAGGTTTTGTCTTGTGAAAAAGATATCAGATCTCATGTAGAACCATGCTTCTGATCTATTCGGCCTTACTCACCGTATATTCTATGTATACATGGCGTCACCGTTTAGCTATCGTCTTGGATCTGTAGCGAATATTTGAAAGAAAGAAAGAAAAAGCTTTATTCAAATAAATCTGTTACAGATACTTTGAATCGTCAATTGTTATTATATATTTTTTTGTGACTCTACCACCGGTTCGGAATAAGTAGGATATTCAAGAATCGCCGGCAAGAAACTCGAATTACTCTTTTAAACTTTTTATATCAGTGGTGACAGAGTTTTGTCATTTAATTTCTAATCTGAATTGAGTAACGAAACAGCCAACCAATACCTATTTACTGATATGTAGACTTTGTTGGAGTAAGAGTCGATAGTGATAGTTCGTGTACATTCAGAAGCTTGGCTCTACATCTGATATCTTTTTCACAGGCAAAACCTTATGTGATCGTCTTGGCAATTCCAAAAACATTTTATGTAAAATACATAAAATGTTTAAGGTGGGATTTCAGTTCTTTTTGTGAGTTCCAAGCAGTCTTTTTAATGTTTTTTTCTTCATTATTTACAAATAGGTTCTTTAGTTACTATCTACAGCTCCGTATCATGTTTCATGTCTGTTCATAAAATTGGAGTTTCATATAAATTTCCACCCGACCCCTCATTTTAGGGGATAGGGGGCGAAAGTTATAAGTATAGGCTTTTTGTTGGTTTTATACTAACCTTACATTACATGCCAGCTTTTTAACACTTCAGGAAACATTTTTATGATCAGTTTGAATCTTCGGTAAGACGTAAACTTCATAAAGAAGAAATAAAATCAAACTGTCATCTTTCTAGAGAAAACACACAAATGATATGTCATTACAACAGACCATTTAAACATAGATTATGAATCTATAAATAAATATTTAAAAGATTTCCCAAAATTGTGATAAGAAAATGTCATTTGTAAATTTATTGCTTTTAAAAATTATTTCGGGATACCGATGATTTCAATAGATGTGATTTATTGTAGGAACAAGATACCAAACACGTCATGCAATCTCCTAAATTCAATTACAGCTGAATTTGAATGGCAAATTTAGTTGTTTACAATACATTATTATTCTGTGTTGAGGCAAACGCGGTGTGACGGAGCGGCTCTTACAAATAATAGCTAAAGGCATACTTATAGGAATTAATTCTCATTCAGTTCGTAAGCTTGCTGACTTGAAGTATAACAAAATTTTATTCAATGGGTATATTCTTAACTTGTAACCATCCCTACAATTATCTTTTTGTTTTCATACTCATTGATTACTGTTTCTAATGCCAAATTGTCTGCATTCGCTAAATTAATTTTAAAGTTCATTAACTCTTAACAATGGCACCTATGTAATTGGACGAAGATTGCGTTCGATGTAACTTAATTAAATTTCGCCGGCTCTAACTGTATTTCGCACATTACAGCAGCATTTGCAAGTTGTTGCCGATTTGTAATTTTATATGGTCATGCCAAGTCTACGCATTAACATTCTTCGGTTGTAGTCAGGAACTCGTTTTGGCGTCAAAACTATCGCCTTTAGCTATTGTTGCGTGATCTTTAGAATTCCATTGAGTCTCGTAACAGTATAACAGCCCACGTGACCAGCGAGTAGAATTCGGAAACCATTAACCTAAGTTCGTATTCATTGCAAAAACTATGAGGATGATTTAATGCACAACGCTCCACTCAGCGGGTATTTGTGTAGCCATCAGTTAGTTTTTGTCTTGTTGTTAACCAGACAGGAGCCATTTCGAAATGAATGATATAATTATGCGTCGGGCGGATGTAACACTTGAGTTAAACACAACTACTAGCGCATTCTCATCTAATGGCAATGATGACTTGGCTACTGACAGGGATGCATTAAACTATCTCGTGCCGTTAGACGAAGACGTACGTGTTGTTTTCGAAATTGCAATAAGAAAATTCGAAGAGGATGTTGTTAAAATCATTGGGTATTAGCGGGCGGTGAAGGCATGCAGTCTGGTCTAGACCACACGGTGTGGGATTATCTAAAACGCACTTAAGTATGCAACACGAGATATCAGGAAGTAGGAGCGCACTTATCGTTTATAACGCAGGTTTTGAACAATGAGATAGGTTTAGTGTTACTTGTATTAAAGCGGTATGATAATGCAATTGAAGTGCCTATTCTGTAATGTTATGTTATGAGTCTTGCTTTCATTCCCTAAGTTGTCTACGAATTTGATAATTAAATAATTTTATGCGTTTTAGTAAATTAGTTTATGACTCCAACAATTTTGGTAAAATCTCAATTTCAGTGCTTTAGGCCTGTTTTTACAGATAAACTTTGTATCAATATTGTGGTGGTAAAGTGAAAATAACAATATTATATAATTTTTATGAGAGAAGTAAAATATTTATAATATTGTGTAACTCTATCGAAATTCTCAAGTATTATAAGTAATTACAAACCCTTAGAGTTTATTATTGATTGTGTCAACGAAGAAATTGTTGTCTATGCCGTTGTCACTGCACTTATAAGTTTACGATTCAGTTGAACTACCTCCGAAATTCATCCATAGCACCAAGTTATCAACATTTAAAACAATTCTAACAAGATTACAGATTGGACCTGTTAAAATTATAATAATTCATAGGGGCGTTTATTAATGATTATTGTATTGAGATAGCAATAAATAAATGTAAGTTTATCACAAGGTTATGTTATGTTAGTATTCTATTCTTGGACCTTTATCTGAGCTCATTGCTTCAGAGTGGTTACAAAAGCAAGTCGTTTACACAATTTGAATGTAAAATGTATTGCACACACATTATCTAAAAAAGTCTAAAATAAATGTTCGAGGATCCAGGATTAGAAGACTAAAAGAATAAATGTATTATTTTTTGGCAAGATACTTGGCAGGATGTGCATCTTTGGTCTCCAAAAGTTATCTTGGGTTTCGAAATATGGTAGGTTCTACTATTTCACTCAGAAACTACTTAACTGGAAAATGTAATCAAAAATAAATACCTACTTTTCTGTTGAGGTACCTCTAGAACCCGTCTGATAATATTTTGTATTATGTCTCGTTTCACCATAGTTAAAGGTCCATTTTTAGATTATGGATATATTTATCTCCATCTTCATTTTTAGATGGTAAGCCAACATAAATAAGGTACATTAAATGCAAGTTGTATACTTGATTCCGAGCTTACAAAAATGCTATAATCTACATGTAAACTGCTTCCAACAGTTTCAAGTAATTAGAGCTTTGCTACAGCGGAGAACTGAAATGATGATGATGCTTAAAGCCTCACAAATCGCACAGTACGTAACCTACTGCAAACTCAGGGTTATTACCAATGCGTCGATTAGGCCGGCAAGTTAGCATGTATTTACAACGATTTCAGTCCATTACTCTGCCCTGAGCTATCCTTAATTGCCGAGTCTTGTGGTGATTAAGCTCGCTGAACAATATTAATCGCCGCACAGCACTAATGCGGACGCTGCGCGCGCGCATCGCCCCAGATTACTGTGGGAACAGCTCGGAGTTTGTCTACTTTGGACACTATATGTCTAATTTGAAATATGTGCAATGAAATAGTGTTGCTGGTACCGTCTAAGATAAAAGATTTAATCATTTGTAAGTATTTACCATCACACGTTACTTGTATTAAGGCTGAGAGACATCTGCGCTCGCCAATTGCCCGGTGAAGCTGTAAAGGCCATCTGCGGCCAACAGCAGTAGTCAGTTAAAAAAAACACGTTTATTTGATTTAAAATGTGATGAATGCAAGTGGCTGAAGCCATTTTAGCTTTGCTTTATAGAATTTTTATTGGTTGCAAGGATCTAATATTTCATCTCTTAGAAACATTTACATCTCACAAATAAAACTAATTCCCAAATTGGATAATGTGCATAAAAATAATAATGAAAAGCTTAGGTTCATAACCCGAGATATGCAAATCTAACGCATTCCAAACATTAGCACTGGTATGCGCAGATTCAGCGGCACAACTATGCGTGTTTAAACTCGCTAAACTTACGCAACAACATTTGTAATGCGATCCTCCTACGTCGACTAAATAGTTAATTACAAATAATTGCCTACTTAACGTTACTGCAGTAACGAAGAGTTGCAATTAGTGATAAGGAGTCATCGTGTATCACCTGAGAGGCCGTCGTCAAATATAATTGACAAGGACTTAGAAATATGATACCAAGTTTTTTGCGTGTCTGCGAGCGAAGAACGATCTAACAAATATTCTAGTTTGAGCGACTAAGGGTGGTTTTTAGTATCCAACATTATTCAAGGTGCTTAAGTATTGGCTTAAGCATCTCGAATAATGTTGGTTATATGTATTACATTTATAAGGACATTATGAGAAACACTAATTTATCAACAACCAAATAATTCTCGTAAAACTTTTTGTACACGTATAATATAATCCAAGAACATTTTATTTCACGTATATCTTTGTTTTAATAATAAAATAGAATATATTACCAATCACTTATGTACAATCTAGTCTCGTAACAGCATAATACATAATTATAATAATACGCATTCCTTTCCAATGAGGAAATCGATTGTTGGTATTGTTATGAGGAAATTCATCGGTAGTCCGGTAGGTTTTTTCTATTTATGGACATGCAATGTGATAGAGAAAAGTGATTGCATTCATTCTTGTTTATAAAATATAACTTTGTATTTGGTTTTTCCAAACCTTCATTTAGACAGATATACTAGTAAGCCACGTACTTTTAAAAATAAAATAATATATATTATATGAATATATTAACATCTATAGTAGATTCATATAAGACAGCTGAATATGATAATGAGATCTTTTGTTTGCCTTAAACACAATATACGTATTCAAGCAAACAGCTGTATAAATATCAATAGACAAAAGTCCCAAATCACCCAACAATAGACCATCCCAAGATTAACAAATAAACCAAAATAAGAAACACTCGTAAAAGATTCGGGAACAATAACAAATTAAGAACATAACACAGCAAACGAAATGTTTTCAATGTAAAAATATTGAATAAATATGGGCCTAGAAGCCTTCCTTGGGTGCCCCTGAATACGGACTGTTTCAATTACAATACCAGATGTCTTTCGTTGAAATTCAGAGCGATCTCGTAAAATAAAAGATACTCGTAAAGAGAGACGCTGTTTTATTGTTTGTTTCTCATAATTAAAGCTTTTCATTAGGCTAATATTTCCATTATGTTTAAAAGTTAGAATATTAATTTGTATTATTATTGAATCTGTTTAATCCTAGCTTATACGGGTAGGCTCGTGCCCCTCGGTGGGGACGTTTAATGAGCTGATGATGATGATGATGAATCCTAGCTTTGTGCTTGTATAAGCTTCAGAAATCATTGATACACAAGTTTTTATTTTAACGTTCGCCCAAACATTTCGTACGCATCCATAAATGTATATTTGTATCACGAAAAATACGTTAAGTATTGGTAGCAATAAACATTGTTATAATTTATATAATTGAAAATTATTATAACTTAAGTAAATACATACAAGAAATCCAAAGAATACCGCAATGCTTTTGTTATAGATAACCCATCTTAAAATTATACTATAGCTACGTTCAAAAGCGAAGAATTATCCTTTGAAAATCATTGACTCAAAATACATATCACAAAAAAATATTAATATTAATTCCAGCCTAGATCGTAAAATCACGATTTAATTATCGATTAAAATTTTAATTAATTAAAAACGGCTTACGTATCTGCGAAAGGACACGGCGTGCAAAGGTCAATCTGGTAGCGATATCTTGTAACGACTAATAAGAATTTACTGAAAGATATTTCCCTCTTAAAAGTAGATAGGTTATTAAAAGTTAATAGTGCATATTTTCCTTTTTAGTAGATTTTTTTATTGCCACTGAAATAATTGTTTTTGGAACGATAAGTTCGTCATTATCTCATTAAAGATTTTCAAAATGTTGTTTAAATAATATTCAGATTGATCGAAAGTTCAATAATTATCTTTGATACTTTGTTTTTGCTAACTTTCTTTGTAAATGTTTCAGTTACAAAATGTTGTCAGTCCCATCATGCATATTTAGTTTTCCTTTTACGATCTACTTATCTGAGCTAAACACAAAAGTAACATTAAAGTGCAATTGAATATGCACCCTTCCGTTTATGGAAGATAATATGTTTATGACCGCTGAAATGATGTTCGAAAGAATTCTCATGTTTTATGGGCTGCGCTAATGGGATCGATTCTCATCCTTTATAAGGAAAACAGTATTTCCAGTTCACGTTCGGTGTTATTGAGATAACACCATTTGTCGGTATGCAACTCAATATTTTGTTTCTTGATTTGTGTCAGCTTCTCTTGATTCCATTGACTTGTGTGTGTTCTATAGATATTTTTTAATCTTCAATACGAAGACGTACTATTTAGAGGAACCAACATATTCTTTTTATTTGCCCGATACCTGTGTGATGAAATTGCTTTAAGAATTTGTGTTGTCAAGATCATGTAGTTCCTGACTGCAAGTCTTTATCACAGAATTCCCTAAGTTTTTGGGTCTTAGATTTATATTCGCATATTATTATTCGCATAATATTGATACAATACAACATTTTCAAATTCTATTCGTTGGAAAATCAAATCAAATTAGTTTGAACAAAGGAGCTCGTACAGATAGTATGCGGCAACGTAGTAAGCTTCGCCTTGGAAACGGCAGCCTTACAAACTAAAGGCATTACGACTCAGGTTATGAAGTGTCGGATGGGCAATTACCAAGTTACCTACTGTATATTAAGTTGAAGTTTGCAGTTTTATCACAGGCAATACGACTGAGACAATATGCGACATAATTTTATCACAGTAAACACCTTGCGAGTCCTTTTTGCGATCAATATTATATAATTTTCCCTATACGCGTGTTTTCATGCGATGTTGTAGCATACAGATAGTTCATCGTTTTCTAAAATTTTACTGGTAAATAATTTTAACCCATTGTACGCTAGGAATCCAGAAACAATATTGTTTGTAACACTTTGAGGCCTCTCTGGCGGTCAAAGGGTTAATAATGCTTTTTGTTCAAATCTCATTCACGGCAATTTCCTATTATCACTTCTTTATTTATAAGCGAGATTATTGTGTATTGAATTGGCTTATTTATAAAATTAAGAATGCTAGTTTCTTAAAATAGTACAATCTGCATAAATTATTTGTAAGATAAATATTGTATAGATTGAACAAAGAAAATGACTTTGTAGTAGGTAAATACTTATCATTAAAAACCTGTTGGTCGGGCGCCAAGGTTTGCCTCAATGTTATACTGATCTCGAATATTGAAATAAACATATTGACACATGTAACTTTTCATTTAATATTATCCACCTTTACATTGCAATGGGTCCTTAGCTGCAGCAGATTTACGTAATATGCACCTTAAGCGGAGCAGAATATCGTAATAGGTTCGAGTCACTGACACGTACGAGTATGACGAGTATTACATAAGAGCAGTTATCAATCAAGTGACGGAATGCGGTGATAACGGAGCATCTGCTCCGGCACTTGTTTTACTCGAATCTCGGTCACCGAGATAAATGTTGTGATATTAAGTGAAGATGTCAACGTAAATTGTGAACTAATGAATGGGAATACGATAGAGCATAATTAAACTGAAGACGTTGATGCAAATGTTGAGTAAAAAGATTCGTAGGACAAACGATGCTTGCGAATATTAATTGTGACAAATTCAGTTCCCTTTTGAATATGATGCCTTTTGGGGTAATAAATGTATAAAGCATTATGCGAAGGTATTGAACTTTCTTAAGAGGTGATACTTATTTTCAGTTAAATCAATATATATGATTTGTCTCTGTAATCTTAAAAACCAGCAATATGAAATTATTCTTAGTTGCAGTAGAGTTGTGCGTAATGCATCATTGTATAATCTGTTACTTTACATTTTTTATCTAAATCACAAAGCTAGTGGGTTGCAATGGATCTTGTCACTATGATTTATTTAAAAGCTCCATTCTAAACAAAGCTATCTTTGAACAATAACAGGGCACAATCTGAAATGAAATTGTGTATTTTGTCAATCTGTTGATAATTTGTATCATGTAAGACTTATGGAAATAAAATTGGAGGAATATCATCTTTTTATGTTTTTAATAAATATATATTAATATATGGTTGTCTGTTTAAAAAGTATATTTTACTTTTTGAAGGTACCGTAAATAAAATGAAAGTTTATAAAAGCGTTGTCTGCTTCATCTTAATTTATCTGATAAAACAAAGCTAAGTTATGTTCAGAAAAAAGGATGATTTCAATGCCTTATCAGCACTGTGGGCTTTTAACACAGACACGTCTTGTCTAACAAAGTAACGAAGTGAGATAACGTCAGACAAAGTTTAAAAACGATCTCACTTAAGTATCGGGAACAACAACAGACGATTATCGCTTTCACAATAATGTGTAGCGATTCGGTGATCTTCGACACGAGGGGTCACGGGTTTCTGAGCCGTCGGACGTTTGCTAAGGAGCGGCGGAGTGACTCGACAATTTTACTCTGATAGAATTTTGAAGGATGGTGAAGATATGGCATTGTTTGCTTAGCAACATTTATGTATACTCGTACTCGCTACATTACTTACATTCTTATAATGTTAATTGCAGTTCAATTGTGATGATCCTTGGGTAACAACACAATAATTTGGATATGATATGAGTTATTGCATAACACGTGGCATGATCGCGTTTGATATGGATCTCGATACGAAAGGACCTGGCTTCAGACAACAACGAGGGGGGAAAGATCGTCTCGAGGCTGTGAAACCCACGACGATGTCTGGTTTCCCAACTTAGCCAAAAGACGGGAGAAATTAAAAACGGCGAGATTATGCCTTTATGTATATTTTATTTAGTAACACAATTAGATAATTTATTCTACTATACATTTACCATTTTACATATTAACATTAAATTTTTAACACCAATTTAGCACAGATCTCATAATTATGTTGTAAACATAATTACTTATGTACAATATACAAACTTACACAATTATGATATAAATAAAATGATGCTATTTTAAAATATAGGGCGTGGTTATTATCAATAGTAATAATAAATTTATTTATTTTCTCTTCCACAATATAGCTACTACAAAAATACAATGAGAAGTTATTAGAATAAGAAACATGGTTCTAGACGACCTTTGTTAGCAGAAACAACAGAGTTACTAGCAAGTCATAACATTCATCCCTACCATGTGTATGCATGCAATGTCTGCAGGAATCATTTGTTTGTTATCTACGAGATCCCTAGACGATGCTATCCGTCCGCCTGCATTGCTGCAAATGTCTTTATTGCTCGCGCGTTCGCGGAATCGACCCGTATTTGGTATCACTGACTCTGGGAAACTGCATATGCTAATGCACTGTTGAAATGTGGACGAATTGTGTAGTCCACGGAAACATGGCGAGTCGGTTTATATGGCTCGATGGTGCAGTGGTAATATACATTACTCTAAATGAGTAATGTATACGACCTCAACGCTCCACTAGCTTAAACGCCGTTTACAAACGAGAACAAATTTTTAGTTTGGCTGATAGTAAATTAAATTGTGCACAATTATACATACTTATAGTAAACGAAATGTGTGTGTGAGTGTGTGTGTGTGTGCGCGCGCGCGCGAAAAAGCGCCTGTGCGAGCGTGCGCGCGTGTGCGTGCGTTCGTGCGTGTATGTGTGTGCGTGTGTGTGTGCTACTTCTTTCTTTCTTTCTTAAGTCTTATATCAAAAAATTGGTCATCTGCTATCGGCGTTTTAGCTAGTGGACGGCAAAACGAGTGAAAATACTCTAAATGAGACATAGATTTGTGTGTTTAACGCATGGATTTATTTGTTTTATGGTTCTGTCATTGTGATGAATGGAGCAATGGAATGGATATTGAGTGGATAAGGGGTGAAGAACTTTAAAACCCATCTATAAAAGGTTCTTGTTCTCAAAACGCAAACACATAATAAATAAATAAATTACTTAAGTGTTTGCCAGAATACACGAATTAAAGCTGGTTTTTCTCACCTTCTTTTTTACAACCTACCGCATTTGGGATCAGATAGCTGATGAAGCCGGGAGCTTCATCCAGCAATGAACTAGTTTATGATTTTGTCAAGCCTTTCTAATCTAATTTGGTAAGTTAAAACAATTACGTGTTGTTTGCACAACGCGCACCCGTATTACGCATCTCTTGTTTAATGTGGCTTTGTTCCTATCAAGTTTTCACTTACTTTTTGAACTTGTTATCGGTCGAGAGTTCAGTGACCCCGCTTTTAATTAAGTAACAATACGTCGGTTGCACTTTTTGAAATTAATTATTTATGTTGGGTTCACATTTGTTCTGCTGTATATATAGTTGTGGTATTAACGGTGAAATTTTAGTTTTCGTGATTTTATGACTCATTTTAATATATTCCATTATAAAAAATATTTCCAGACGTTCACATAGTGACATCTAGCTTCAATTGAGTTTGTACTATGGGGACATAAACTGACTAAATGTGCAATTATGGAGAAAAAAAAATTACCAGCCGCTTGACACATACGTTGACTTACTGTGATATTTGTCATGAGAAAATTCATCATAATTTTGACCTTAACGCGTCATTAAAAGGGTACAAAATCAAAAGCACGAGCATACTACTATGTCACTATGACATGTAGCGAGCGACGTATTATGAATGAAAATTCTGCCCAACTGACGCGATGGGCAGAATTTTAACCCGGACACTGTGAGTGACAATATATATATATATATATATAAATATAATATATATATATATATATATATCTTTTTAAAATTCATACATAGTAAATATAAGTATTATTGGACTCACATGGTCATACATGATGACATGGTTTTTATACTGTAAATTGTAACTCCTTGAATTCTTTACATCAAATACTGCAAGTGATTTCATAAATAAATAGATGACATTACAAACCCGGCATGTGCACGCTGCACGGGCACTGAACCCGGAACCCTCGGCGTAACTAACTTCTCAACCATTACATTGGATCTCATCATATTCAAGACTTCCGAACATCGAACCTACTTAACTGCGGTACGGTCATTGAACTTACGCAACCGACAGAGCGTAACTCTTACCACTTTAAAATAGAAGAGGTTTTCACTGCAATTTGGACAATAATAACAATGACATAAAACAATTAATTGTTTAACGAGTTTACGTAACACCAATCAGACTGCGGTAATCTGCTCAATGGTAAAACGATCGCCAATTGATAGAGTTGTAATGGTCTCAGCTGTCGGATGACGTCATGAGTGTCGAATTAAGCGGTGACGTAACACAAGCCAAGTGTATTGTATTGTAAGCACAGATAAAATAAGATAGTAAGCTAATAACGGTACAATTAACAAAGTGGACGTATTTTGTCAGAGCATCGGTGGTTCATTAGTGTGGACTGTAGCCTTCCTGGAGGGTGCAAGTTCGAATCCAGCCACGTACAAAAATTTTTCGAATTTACATGTACGTTTATCTGACGCTCTTACGGTGAAGGAAAGCACCGTGAGGGAACCTGCGCACGCCTGAGAATAGATTCAAAGTATTTCAAAGGTGTGCGTGAAGTCGGCCAATTCGCACTGGGCCCGCGCGGACGACTAGGCCTATACACCCGGGTACTGGTAGGGTCGTGCCCCTCGGTGGGACGTTGATGATGCCTAGAAGTCTAGAATAGTGACACCGA